>JAUPFV010000001.1:313633371-313860708 GCA_036936605.1 Limnanthes douglasii subsp. nivea
AATCAACGAGAGGTTTACCGCCGAAGAAGGACAATCACCCGTAATGAAAAAAATACATAGGTATTTAAGTGGAAAAGATCAAATTTAATAATTAATAATCTTGACAAAGTCAGATTTAGAGGTATGACCAATACCTGAGATAAATATACGACTCTTACTAGGATTGACAAGGAGGTCAGAAAGATTGTAAAATTTGTTAATGGAGACTCTAATCAGACTAATAGAACCCATGTCGGCTCATCATAAAATCATGAGATTATCCACAAGAAAAATATTATCGATATAAGCTTGTGGCATTTTCAGTGCGATTCAATTTTTTTGTCATAACTTTTATTCACTAATGATACTTGAAAGAACTTGCATGATTAATAAAAAATAATAAGTTGAGAGAGGGTCCCTCTGACAGAGTCTTCCACGACCAGAGGAATTACCATGGGGTCACCATTAATATTAATACTATTAGAAGGGAAACATTTGCAGTGGATAATAAAAAATCATTTTGGTAGGGAATTACATGGTGACAAGCACATCAAGAATGAGTACCAACAAACATTATTAAAATCTTCTGTAAGGTCTGTTTATAGAAAGACCTTGCGACCCTTACAATTGGTATAATAACCTCGGTATGTTCATGTGATAAAAATATGTTACAAAAAATGCTATAAGGGGTAAATATAGATTACGACTTATTTGATCTTATTTGCCAAAATTTTAAAAATGAGCTTATATGAGACATTGCATTAAGGAATGGATGTAAAGTACAAAAAGGCCAAAGATGTGTATTTTTGGGGATGATGACGATCAATGTGTTGTTCCTGAAATTATCGAGACACCCAGAATTAAAGAAAGGTGGATCCCGTTATAGAGGTCGCGACCAAAGAACATCCTAAGAGGACTTGAAGAAATAAAAGTTAAAGTTGTACGAGCCAAGATCTTTGTTATTGTCAATACATAAAAAGTACATTTTTAAATTCAGTATTCGTGACTAAGAGTGTCATATTTTTTCTATTACTATAATTGAGTTTAGTTTGGTTAATAAAGAAATATGTTGGAGGCCCTCATAACCAAAATAAAATTGGTTACCATGGATATTAGAGAAGTAGTCAACAAAATATTTGCAACCATAGTATGTGAACTAATGATATTATATTAGTTGTTAAAGTTAAATACTATTTTATTACGTAAAACATGAATTTTAAGAATTTTATAGAAAATTTTAGTATTATGGTCACCCAATTGAAGCCAAAACTTGCTTGATTTTCTTTGAATCCTCTGCCGCACTAAAAGAAATAAAAGCTAAATATGCCTCGATTTTAGCAGAAACAAGGCAAAGGTTTGTGATCATACTCAAGATGAGATTGGGTCGTGAAAAGCGAACGTTGGACCGCATAAACCCATCCATTAATTTATTCAAATATTTTATGGTTCAAAGAACTGAGGACATGTTCGAGGTGCGAGAGTTTAAACTAAGGTGTTCGTATATTGTAAGCAATATGAAGATTCTAACTGGTGTAGATAATACTATTATATTCAGGGTGAGTTACCACATATCTAAAAACTTGAAAAATTTCTTAATACAGTGTTGTGATTGCCCAAGATTGAGGATGGTCATGGTATGGTCAAACGTCAAGGGAAAGCTAAAATGAGAAAATTACATATGGATAAAATTATTTCAATCATTAATGAATATATTATAACACAAAATATCATAAGCAATACAATTGTTATGTTGCTTGTTAGACCAAGTGATTTGAAATTCGAAGCATGAAGATCACGACAAGTTTAAAAGAGCTCCGGGTAAGCAAACATGCAAACAACTAAAACATAAAATATCGAAAAAACATATACTCAGAAAACTATCACCTTAAAAGCATCAAGTGCCACTACGATGACCATCTTTTTGTAATTGTCGCCGCCACGACATATCTGAACATTACAAATTATCCTTACTCAAAAATATCATTGCAGAGCTGAACCATCTTGCTCGATGACCCTTCAATTTCGAGAATCATAAAAAGCTCATTTTTATATAAATTTAGTTTTTTGGTGATTTAAAAAAATGGATCTAAAATATTTAGCCATGTTTCACCAATCATTTTAAACATATAGTTGATTAAACAAATAAAACCATAAATTATGTTTTTTTATATTTTCCAAAACCTAAAACCAAAGACAATATACTTCAACATTAACATATAAAATGTGTTTTTTCTTCTTAATTTGAATCAATGGTATTAAACAATTTCATAGAAATATTGTAGATTTGGTTAGAACTCGTAACCAACCAGGGTGTACTTCTCATCTATGATAAGGGGACGAAATATTGGGAAGACTAAGAAAAATTGGATAAATAAAGAAGTTAATTTGGTTTAATAAAATATTGTGTAAAAAATCCAACAAATATGTAACTTTGAGGGTGCTTTGTGTAATAACTAATAATTGTGGTTAAGATTAGTAAAATAATGAGGTGTAAAGTGTCCATAAGAGAGAGTATAATTATGTAAATTATGGATCCACCACTTGTACTACATAAAGCATCACCCTTTTTGGAGAAAAAGGTCAATCATTAATCAATCATTACCCTATTATTCTATTTGTATCTTTCTCTCTCTACTTATCTCATTTATCTCTCTAAAATACCCTCTTATGAATATTTCTTTGACATGTAATCCCTCTAAGAATTATTTGGAACTATCATTGGCACCGTCTGTGGGAATACAATTGATACACAAAATCATTTTTTCAAACCCATAGTATTATTCTCAAACGTTGTGAGAGTAATTGATACATAAATGATATGAGAGCTAGAGTCTGGCACAAAGAATTGCATGATCATAAATTCATCTGGAGATCTCCTGATCGAGGAACAAATAGTGAATGAAAGAAATGACAATGACAGACATGCCGAGGAGGTGCTAGATGAATCTGTCTTAGTAACTCAGCGGAAATAACTTTTGGAAGATATAAAAACATTGAATGCTGTTAAGGAAGCAATACTGAGTTCACAGAGGCGCAAATCGGAGGTCTAACGAGAGCTGATAACTAAAAAAGATCACGTGGAAGATGCTCATCAGACTGATGAAAAGAATCAAAGGAAAAGTCGTTATTCTTCATAGAGGATAGTGAAATCTAAAACCCGCTATGAGTCAGCTGAATCTAGTGATATTCATCATATAATTGAGATGGATATTTTTCTCCAGAAAAGGATAAGCAACGCCCACAAAATTACAAAAAAATAAATTTGAGGTGGCAAAGAGATGGTCATCAGATATCTCATCGAATTGGAGGTTCGATAAAAGAAAAGAATGAACAAGAGAAAAAATTACTTGGGTCCGAAGAGCAAGATAGAGTTGCGAATGTTGCTATAAGGAAGCAAGAAACCCCTGATGTAGAGATCCCTTTGGGAAGTCATAATCTCAAGTATTGTGTAAGAAATCAGTTCACATAACCATCAGAGGAAGGTTTATACAATGTATAAAATGATATCCCTAGGGGAAACATGTATAAAATGGGTCAGAATTGGAGGTCATCTCCCCTCTCCCCAGAATTGTTTTTAGGACATCCACCTAAGTAGTTTGATATTTCAAAGCTGAAAAAGTTCAATGGAACGCAAGATCTGGACAACCATATTGAAAAATTCAAGAACTTTATGATCAACTATTACGATGATCATAAAGTACAATGTAGAGTATTTTCCCAAACAATCAAGAACACAGCTTCAAAGTGGTGCAATCGTCGGCCAGAGGGTTGTATTAAATTTTTTGATATGTTATGGAATATTTTTCATCAATATTTCGTGGCAAGCAAAAATCTTCAGCGCAAATGGTGATATGATTATTTATTGTATGCAGAAAGTGAGAGAAATCCGTAAGGATTATATGAATCGTTTTATCAAGGCTAAGACTGACATGGAAAGTTGTGAAGATAAATGGCATTAGCAGCTTTCCGAATGGGACTTCTCCCTGATATAATGAAAGATAATGCCGCAGAAAGGCAAGCCATGACATTTGGGGCTTTGTTGGATCACGTAGAGAAAATAATTTTGGTAGAGGAAACGCAAGCGTCAGAAATGGAATTTATCGCACAGTTTGTGCAAAAGTTTCCATCAGAATCTGATGGTGGCACATAATAATTCACACAAAAAATGTTATCCGAGTTTGAGAACCAATCTAAACATTAACCCAAGTACCTTCAAGGCCGAAAGTGAATACAAAAGTTATAAACACACAACAGCATGTCCGACATATATCTAAGAAGTGGATTCGACCAACACATTTTGCCGAGCTGACAGAGTGTGTAACAACATTTTTTGACCGAGCACGTCCCTATATACAGTTCTGTGAGCCACTTCCAATACAGACTATGAGGGAAATTCGAAGCAATAGGTTCTGTAAGTATCATGAATATATTAAGAATAAGAAAAAATATTGTGTGTAATTGAAATAAATAAATACATGGCTTGATCGTAAATGGGAAGCTAACAACGTTTGTCAAGAAAAACTCTCTTACAACTCCAAAGCAAGAAAATACTTTGATAATTCTGGAACCTATTGATGCATCTAACGTTTCCACAGATTATTTAGGCCCAAAACGAGCATGAATAACATCTTGGTGGTAGAGGAATCAGTCGTGAGGGGAAAGGTTAGTTAATTACGTGCTTTATTTAAAATCATTAATAATATTTGGATGGAATCTGTTGTAGGGACATCGAGTTATTCTCAAAAGAGGCATATCATCAGCTTAGCAACCCCGTTAGAAGCATGTGCTTCACCATATTTGTATAGAAATCCATCTCCAATAATTTGTTTTGAAGATGATGATGTGAAGGAGGTAGCTGGTCCACATGAAGATGTTGTAGTCATTGTAGCAGAAATTACCGAAGATGAAATACAAAGAATTTTGATTGATACCGACGTTTCTGCTAATACAATGTTTATGACAACTTATGAAAAAGTAATGAACCGTCCAATAATTATTCGCTCAGATCAGAAAATTGTTGGGTTTAGTGGATGACAACTGAAGAGGTTTATTAGTTTTAGGGAATAGTAAAACTAGGTTGGGGACCATTTAAAAAAGTAGTGACAGTTTTGTTTATTGTGGTAGACAATCCAACGTCTTACAAATGAAACTTTCAGAAGGTCTTGGTTATCTGAAATGCATGTAGTAGCATCAAATGTTCACCAATGTTTGAAATATATTATGAGAAATAATGTTGGAATAGTTAGAAGCATTCCGAAGATGGAAAGAGGATGTTATCGAACAACTTTGGCCCCAAAGCAGATTAAGAGGGGCGAGTCAGATAAGACATAGCAATTAGTGGGGTCTCTCGCAGAGTTTGATCCCGCGGATGACCCGACATAGACCCACAAGTTTATGGTCCCAGACAAAAGTTTTGAGGATCATGTTTTTTCGAATCGGAAGAGTTTAAAAATCGATACAAATTTATCTCTAGATGTGAGGTAGAAGTTAATTATGTTTGTAAAAAAGTTACATTTATTTGCGTGGTATGCGGAAGCCATGATAAGGGTCTGTGCATATATCATTTGTCATAGATTGGCAATTTGAAGTAGTGTGCGTCCGATCATCCAAAAGAGGAGATCGTTCTCTCAAGAGAAATTTGAGGCTATCATTACTAAGTTAGATCATTTATCCAAAGTTGGGCACATACGAGAGTCACAATATCCTTTGTGGATTGCTAATCCGGTTTTGGCGAAAAAAAGGTAAGTGGCAGATGTGTGTAGTTTTCACTGATCTGAATAGAGCATGTCTAAAAGATCATTTCCTAGTTCTTCAGATAGATCATTTAGTGGATTCTACCTTTGGAAACTGATTACTTTTATTCATGGGTGCGTATGCCTGCACAATTAAATCCAATAGGATAAAAAGACAAAGAAAGCACTTGGTTTATCACTGGAAGAGGTTTACACTGTTATAAGTTTATGTCATTTGGTTCGAAATATACTATATCAACTTACCAATTCTTAGTATACAAAACCTTTGAGATTTAGATCGGGCAAAATGTTGAAGTGTATATTTATGACATGTTAGTGAAAAACACGAGGGATGAGGACCACTTTGCATATTTAGAAGAAACTTTTGCTAACTTGACAAAGATAAATTTGAAATTAAATCTAGAGAAGTGCACATTCAGGGTGCGGTCTAAAATATTTCTTGGGTAGATAGTTAGTGAGCATGGAATAGAAGTTGATCCTATGTAGTTAAATGCTTTGAGAACTATAAAACCACCTTGAACGATCAAAGAAGTAGATATTTTGACATGAAGATTGGCATCTTTGAATAGATTTATATCTTGGTTATCAGACAAGTGTGCTCCTTTTTTCAAGTGTTGAGGAAAGATAATTTTTTTAACTGGACTTATGAGTGTTTCAAAGCATTTCATCGAATTAAAGAATATTTATCTTCGCCGGAAATTTTGACAAATCCAAATCCGGGGAAAAACTATATGTTGATGTTGTAGTTTCAGATTATGTTGTTAGTGTTTTTTTGATTTGAGAAGAAGATAATTGCCCAATACCAGCATATTATGTCAGTAGAATTATTTTGGATGCTGAGAACGGTACTTGAAATTAGAAAAGTTAGGTCTCGCATTGGTCATTGCTGGTCGGAAAACGAGGCCTTATTTTTAGGCTCATTATATCATTGTACGAGCATCTTTTCCATTAAAAAGTATTCTACAAAGGTCTGACGTGTCCGGAAGAATGACCACATGGTCACATGAATTGGGAGATTTTGATATCGAGTTTGACCCTAGGACTGCAATCAAATCACAAGCCTTAATAGATTTCCTAGTTGAATTTCATTCTGGACGATCAGCTATGGAGATAGATAAAGAAAGTTTCGATTAAGATTTTCTTCAGGATGTGGAGCAGGGTTATAGTTGATCTCTCTAAATGTTATTGCAATGGATCAAGCTATCCGCTTCGGATTTAAATCATCAAATAACGAGGTAGAGTATGAAGCTGCTTTGGTAGGTTTAGGACTTGCTCAAATCTACAGGGCTAAAAACGTCAGACTGATAAGCGACTCGCGACTTCTTATAAATCATACGTCTGGCCATCAAAGGCTAGAGAATATCATTTAGCAAAGTATTTGAGGGATTTAAAGGTTTTAACATTGGTATTCAAAAACATCAAGTACAAACATGTTCATATGGCATGAAATTTTGTGGTTGATTATCTAGCTACTGCTTCATATTCCGATGAGCATTCTTGGATTATCACACAAGAAAAGCCTTTGATAAGAAAGGGGTCCGAGCTAGTGGAAGGGTCAGCCGAGGCTTTCCAAATCTCTACAATCACAGAAAAAATATTAGAGGAATGAAATCAAAGAATATCTAGTAAATGATATTTTTCCCATTGATAAAGTAATGGCAAAAGAATACGGTTTAAGGCATATGCCTACTTTGGTTCTTCAGGATATCTTATACAAAGAATCTTTTAATAGGCCTTGGATTTGATGCCTTGGAGAAAATGAATCATAAATGATATTGTCAGAAGTACATAACGGGGAAGGATCCACTCATTATGGATATAAGACTTTGATACAGAGAGTTCTTTTAGCAGTATATTATTGGCTCACAATCTCTTCGGACACCAAGGAATCGGTTAAGAGATGTGATACTTGTCAAAGATTTGGTAATACAATTTATGCACAACGAGTACCGTTTGATTCTATATAAGAGTCATTACCTTTTGACCGATGGGATATTGATTTGGTCGGGCCTTTACCAGTGGCATCTTGGGGACGTCGGACGATAATTTTCATGGTAGACTATTTTTTTAAGTGGGTTAAAGTTGAACCATTAACAGGAAAAAAAGCTAAAGATGTGATCAGGCTTATTGTTTCTAATATTTGTTGTCTTTTCGGTATTTTAGTATTATATTTGATACTATACTTTGATTTTTTTTATTGTTTGATTATATTTGCGATTGTTGGTGGTTCGCTTGTTAGGTAAAACTATCATCTATGATTTGATTAGAGCTTGTGGTTTACCATGGCTAATATGATAGAATCAAATTTGACTCTCTATAGACTATTAGTACCGAACTTAACGGATTTAATGTTGCCTATTGGAGTTATGTCATGAAGAACTCTCTTCATGGTAAAAATACGTGGGGGGTATGCCTTAATTGCTTCTGCCTATGGTAAAATCATAGATTATCCACCTCACATGAGATCTACTCGCACAACTAAGTCTACTAAACTGTCATATTTTGCTTATTTTTCTTACTAACTTTGTTTGCTTATTTCATAGCAAATATACATAATTTACATGAGGTTTAATATGATAAAGCAGCTGTTTATGATCCTTGTTGTCAAAATTCTATGACTAAAGATCTTACAACCTTTTATGATACTCATATATGGAAAATGGTGAACCTTTACTTGGTAAGCATATAAGTGGTTATCCTTTGGTTTTTTAAATTAACAAAGTCCAATGAGTATGTTGTGAGGTATAAGGCTCGTCTTGTAACAAAAAAGGTACTCGCGGAAGTATGGTATGGATTATGTGGAGCTTTTACCCAATGTTAAAAATAACGAAAATTTAATTTTTATTGTTCTTGTAGTCGTTTGTTAGTGGCAGATTTTTAACTTGATATCAAAAATACTTTTCGAAATGGTGTTTTACATGAAAACGTTTACACTAATCCTCCCCCGAGTGTTTCTCACCAACTAGATTAAGTTTACCGTCTTAATTAAAAATCTATATGGTCTGAAACAAACTCATCTTGCTTGGTTTGAGAAATTATTTATAGTTATTATTTCATTTATTTTCTTGCAAGTGATCACAATGTAGTTTTATTTATCAGATGTATGAGTGTAGGACAGATTGTTTTATCTTTATAAGTAGATGATATGATTATTACAGATGTAAAAAATATATCTAAATGGACTGTCACTTCACTCGTCATCATTTGAAACTTGAGATTATCTTGTTTCCATATGTTTCATCAGCTTTGAAGGTTGTTGATATATTTATGCAGGCTCATTCGACATCTAATTTTGTTTATTTGTGACAAACTCTCAATACTTATTAGTATGATATTGTAAGTTTGAGAGAGCGTGTTAACATTATATCCCGTCATTCATTTGGTCCACTAACCCATGAGATCATAAGACTGTATATTACAAATTAAGCTATTTTTAAAATTGTTTACTCTAAGGGTAATGTATCATCTAATACTCAAAACCAAGCATAATATAATTTTACTACCTCAAAATGAGATTATTACCAACTATATAGATGTTAATTACTAGTTAATATCAAGTTCTTTTGTAATACCCCAATTCTCTTGGTAATTGCAAGTATTATTATTTTGAATTTTCAAAATTTCATCTCTCTCAAACCGTAGTCTAATTTTTTTTGACAATATCATCGATTTTTAAAAACAAACAAAACTAGTTCTATAAACGATATTTTTTTAACATTTTTTTTATATTTTTGCGAGACCAATTAACCCTTGGTTTTCACTTCTAAATTGCGAACAAAGTTTACAGTAAGTGCAAAATGTGAAACAATGGTTAAATTTTTTTTGCCTAAGTGCGAATTGCAAACCATGGATACATGTGAAATGCTAAATTAAGGTTTAAATAATGAAAAAAAATGAACGGTAAAATCTAATTTATTTTCTTGTGCAAATTGCAAACATGAGTAAATGCTAAAAGCCAAATGATATGCGAAATGCGAAACACACGTTACTTGTCTAGTGAGAAAAATACAATTCATGGATCTAGTTTTGTTTGTCTAAAAAAAGCAATAATATTTTCTAAATTTCTTCTATAAAATTGAAAAATAAAATTATTTTTAAAATTATATTAAAAAAAAATATTGTATTGAAAATCAGTTAATAACAGAATAATATTTTATTAAAAAATTAATCCACAAAAAATAGTTTATTAAAAGCTATTTATATATAATTTTAATAATTTGAATACCAAATTTATACAAAATATTTTAAAATTTTAATAAAACTACCCATATTTCTTTGAGGAATGAGGAGATTAAATCACATTTCTCATGATTTAAAACCTTTGACTTATAGTACCAAATTGTTCCAATTTAGTGAATAATAAGAGAAATTTAGATAAAAAAAATAAATCGTACCATAACGTTGACAGAATCTCTGTAAAAAGAATTTACAAGTGACTTCAATCCTCAATTGATGTTCAAACGGTTTTTTTCAAACGGTTTTTAAACGTCATATTCTTCACATATTTCAAATAATTTTTTAACATATTAATCTAACATATTTTCCACATCTTGTTCTCACATATTCTTTTTCAAATCTCCTTTTTCACATTTTTTCAATCGAATCTACAATCTCAATTCTCAAACCTCAAATCTGAAATTTCATATCTCAAATGTCCAATTCTGAATTCTGAATTCTGAATTCCAAATTCCAAATTGCCAATTCCATATTTCAATTTCAAATTCCAATTCAAATCTAAAATCTAAAATCTCATTCTTTCACATCTTATTCCATATTCCAATTTCAAATCTTCTTCTTCAAATCTTAATCTCGCAGCGCATTGAGTTTTTAAATGACATTTAAAAGTCATATTCTTCACATATTACAAATGACTTCTTCACATATCTCAAATCTTATTCTTCACATCTAATTCCATATTCCAATTTCAAATCTTGTTCTTCACATCTTATTCTCACGGGTTTCAAACGGTCTTTAAATGTCATATTCTTCACATATTTCAAACGACTTCTTTCCATATTATTCTCACATCTTCTTTTTCAAATATTCTTCGTCATATCGCTTCAACCTCATAATCTTCTCCAATTGAATCTCCGATCTCAAGTCTCAAACCTCCAATCTCAAATATCAAATTTCCAATTCCGAATTCCGAATTCCAAATTGTCAATTACATATTCCAATTTCAAATTCTAATTCAAATATCAATCTTCAATCTAATTTTTATTTTTTAAATTTTAAATTTTAAATTTTAAATTTTAAATTTTAAATTTTAAATTTTAAATTTTAAATTTTAAATTTTTAATTTTTAATTTCTAATTCACAATTTGGAATTTAAAATTTTCAACTTCCAAGTTCTACTAACTAATTCCCAAATCCAAAACAAAATCATAAAGTAAATCCAAAATCCAAAAACTAAAATAAAATCCAAAACCAAAATCAAAACAAAAAACTAAAGTCAAAATCAAAACCAAACGCCCAAATCTAAATCCAAATACCAATACAACTCCAAATCAAATTAAAGTCTCCACACAAAATCCAAATTGCAAACAATAATACTAAATCCAAACTCAAAACCAAAACAAAAAAGCCAAAGTTAAAACCAAATACCGAATCTAAATCGAAATACCAATTGAATTTCAAATCCAAATTAAAATCTCTACACCAAATCCAATTACAAACAATATAACCAAATCCAAACTCAAAACCAAAAACCAAGTCAAAATCCACACTAAAAGCAAAACCAAAATATCATACAAAATCTGAATCCAAATGTAAATATCCAAAACAAAATTAAAAAAATACCAAAACGTAGCCAAAACCAAAACCAAATACAAAATTTAAAACCTAACCTAAATATCCAAAACCTAAATCAAATATCCAAAACCTGAAGTAACCAAAACCCAAATTGAAATACACAGAAAATAACCAAAACCAAATAAGACACTAAAAAACTAAAAAACGTAACCAATACCAAGTTAAAAATTCTAAAAGACAATTACAAATAAAATTAAAATTTTAAATAGACAACCAAAATCAAATTGAAATAATCTAATACTCGTTTTCTTTCTTCGGGCGGACAACTACAACAACTTGCCAGCGACACAACGAACGAGACAAACATTTAAAGTAAAAAATCTACGATGATAAAAAATAAAGAAACAAAAAGAAACATTAGAATTTTATTAATTAAAATTATGCATTTACAAAATAATTAAATCAATGTATATTGTTGCGGGAAATAACAATGTTATGCCAAAGTAGTAAAATTCGATTAGTCAGAAAAGAGAAGAAGTTACATTTATCTTAGAGATATTCCCTGCTTATAGTTCTCTCCGTTAGTGGGTAGTTACAAATACATTTACCCCACTAAATGCGCCCACTACTATATTTACATCATGTCGCCTTTAATTAATGCTGTATTTACTTAGATGGTTTGACTAAAATGGCTAACATCAATAAACGACAACTTAGAAACAGTTTCTTTCTTTAATGGGCTGCGCCGACGTGCACTAATCCGAGCAGAGCTCGGTAATAACTCTCTTACTTTTCCGTTGTTTAGCTCGAGGTACAGCATAATCCGAGCTGAGGTTCATTTATTCGAACGCACTCGGTCGTCAACATTTGGAGTTTGCCCGATCATCTATTAGCTCGTTCACCTTTTATCTCTGCACAGTCAGCACGGTCATCCAACCTATTCGTTATAATCTAACGTTAGTCGCTTATTTGGGACATCTTTGTTTATCTTCTTTGCTTGAGCTCGTCGATTATCTTTCTCAGTCTTGTATCTGCTCAACTATTTGGCATTCTGATCGGCTGGAGAATACCTCCTCATCAGGGCACCCTCTAGTTTATAGATTTAGCAAAACTGATAAATATACTAATTAAAAATTACGGTTTAGTTGGAGAAATATATTTGTGATTTAAGTGAATGCCAAACTAAATGACTATTGTATTTTGTTTGTCATCATTATACGTAGTTGGTAGTGGAATTGCAATGATCTGACAAAGCCGTATTTTGGAAACAGCACCTGGCGCTTTGGCTTCGAAAGAGTATGCAAGTGGGGGATGATGTTTACCGAACGTATACTTTATTTTACTTTACTAAACACGAAATTACTTACATTTAAAATTATAGTTGCTCTAATCACTCTTTCCTGCGTATTTTGTGTGCAAAGGCTAATATCATCGTCTGCTACCAGAAGAATATCGTTGATAATCTAACTACAAATTAGGTACACCATTTCTTCTGTAACTTGTGCATGCACGTAGCGTTCGATAATAGGGTAGAACCCTAGATTCTAAAATAGGAGGCTTGAAATAATGGTAACCATCAGATAGTTGCATTTACAAGATGTTGATTCAAGCACCCCTCATCTACTAAAATCATGCTGATTCATGACATTACCTCCTTGCAGTCCCGGTAAAAATTATGGCACCAAAATAACTTAAAGAAAACTCAAGAGTCTGAATTTGAAGAGCTTGCTGTTTTAGAAAACTACCTCTCGTAGATAACCCCTAAATATATATATATCTAGACGAGACTGATTTGCTCAGTTTTAGGGATAGATGTGCCATTTCAGAAGATGTTACAGTGAGGGCACCTATGGTTGGAGAGCATCCATATCATGCCCGTGAAATAAAGACTTGTTTATTTATAAATTTGTTCGACTGGGGTCTTCGACTTCCCTTACCCACGTTGATCCGTGATTTCTTTAGCGTGATAGGCATATGCCCTACCCAGTTATCTGCTAAGGGGTAGAAAATGCTTCTTAGCGTAGTTCTTAGCTTGCGTTTGTTAGGGATGGAAATATATCTGGCCGACTTGTTATTTTCTACGGATGTGACTAAACTCGCCAAATCTCCTTTCTTTTATACTCATCTAAATAGAATGAAAAAAATTGTAGAACTCCTTTCGTCAGACAAGAACTGGAAGAACTGCTTTGTTTTTGTGTATGGAAATTCAAAGCATGAGAAACCGATTTTGAATCTCCAATTAGAGAGGAAATGGAGAGTAAAGTGTAAGCATTAGTAGTATAAGAGTTCTGGTGATTTATTTTGTAAATGAATACTGATAGTTGACTCATTGGAAACTGTTTATGCATGCAAAGCGACGAACCAGGATTGGTGGAAATAAGGACGATCCAAGGACTATATAAACCCCCTGATCGAGGTTGGAAACCTAGCCTGCTCTACTTGGATGCAGGAACTGAAGCTGCTATTTACACGGTTTAACTATCTCAGGTCGGGGTTGTGGCCGGTATCAGAGTTAATAATCACGAAAGAAGGAAAATATGAAAATGGAAGATGGTGGAGATGCTGCAATGGAACGTATTAGAGCTCTGATGGAGAAGAGATATCAGGAAAGTAATAATACTGCATTTGGCTATTAGTTCCTCAAACGACCCGGAAAGGCAAAAAATCTCAGGGGTCATCTTCAATGCCTTGCCAGGCTGATGGTCAGGGGGGAGAAGCTTGCCATTCAAGGGTTGGATGAGGTGACTCAAGCTGGAGGCAGTAATCTTGAGGGCGGAGTAACCGCTGATGTCAATCGGGTGCGATTGGAACGAGATGTGGGGGAAGGGGATAAAGATTCTGTCTCTTTGGTGAAGCCTTAGAATAAAAAGCAAAAATGATCTTAGATGTTGTTCCGCTCACCACCAAGAATTTACAATTAAGGGATGAGGAAAGTGGTAGTGGGGAGGCTGCTCTAGGAAAATCCATGGACCCTTCAGCTCCTCCTTCATGTACACAAGAACATGGTGACAAGTTTGAGACTGAACGGGGTCTGATAAATCTAGTGGAGGATAGTAAGGAAGAGAAGAAAAAAACGCATCCCAAGAAGGTCATCCCACCCGGGTTAGCAGAAAATATGACTTTTGTCAATACCTCAACTGTTCGGCCCTCGGCAGCTGTAATGGAAGCGCTTGGTTCATTACTGCCAATATGAAATGTGGTGAGGCCTACAATTGGGAACAGCGGTGCTGGACTCAGTCAGCAAAATATCACCCTGAACGAGCTGATCCTCAAAACGATCGTCATGCCCCGCCTCTCGATGTTTATGTTTGAGCAACTCAAACATATTCCAGAGTTGTCTTACTATGACGGGATGCCCATGAGTGAAATTCTACAGCGGTAAGTGGAGCTCGCCATCAAGGTAAAACTATAACTTATAGAGGAAACTACCAAGTAGCGTACCACCACTAATTTCTTGTGTTTTTGTAGTTACATCACAATTCGGTGGTTCTTTCATATCGACGCATGTCTCCAACGGACCTGGAGGTGATGGAGAGATGGAGACTAGAGCCAATGCTATTTGGTTCAACCAAAACAACTACTGTTGAGGTTGTGTGCTTGAGGCACGCCTATGAGTCTGCTAAAGCTGACAAGCATAAGGCAATTGAGGCTAATGAGAAGATGCAAAACAAGTTGGAGATATTGAAATAAACTCTAATTTGTAGCGATGAAAAGTGCAAGGCGGTTTCCCTAGGTCATACACAATTTCTAGATCAGAACAACAACCTCATCCAAAGAAACGAGGAACTCGTTACCCAAAGCTTTAATTTGTTGGACATAAATTTTGTACAAGCCAAAAGGGTGGAAGATCAAGCTGACCGATTAGCAGGAATTTCAGCAGAGAATACTCGATTGAAGGCAAGACTAGAGGAGGTGCAGAAGGAGTTCTAATTGGAAAGGCAATAGTAGAAAGATAGTTTAAAGGCCGCGCTGGAGGAACATGAAGCTCAGATGATGCGCATTGCGATGGATATGATTGTCATGGAGAAGAAAGATGTTGTGGCCGAGCTGTTAGTGTTAAACCCCTGGCTAAAACTTGGGTCCCTCAACCATTTGGTAAAAGAGCTTGCGCATCCTCAAAACGTTCCTCCCCGAGTAACGCTTTAGTCTAACATTCCTCACATTGATAAATACCTCGTTGCTGATGTTACTATGGTTGCACCTGACCTAGTAAGTACTGCCGATGATCCAACCCAACCAGATCACGCCAAAATACCACCTCCCCCAAACGTTTAGGTGTAATAACTTATGCGTAATGAAAGACATTAACTCATGGAATTTATTTTTGTGTAATATTGTGGTACCTCTTAATGTTTATTTTCCAATTTGGATAGATGTGGACTGATAACGTATGAGAGATTGTCCTGGTAGCTTAAGTACAGACTTGTTAAATAAAAATCTGGATATATGTATTCCTGAAGATGTGTTTTACTACTGCATATAGTTTCATTTAGTGATCCTTACAAAGTCGAGCTTAGTAAGGCTCATTGCGTCGCTTAAACGAGCATCATCATTCTAGCTGATTTGCGGTGAGATCGCATAGTCCTATTGCATAGTCTGCTATAGACTTAGTTTATAACCAGTTCTTTAATATACCCAGTACAAGGTATGAGGCATAGTATGGCCTTTACGTAGCCCGTATGCATGACCAATTAACCCATTCTTGTTTATAGGCACTTGGTATGGACTTAGTGTGGTCCCTTGCATAGCCATATGTGGCATGGTCAATGACCGATTCGCTAATTGTAAGGATACAAACTTGTAATAAAGACATGTTGGCGAAAGCATAAGTCACATTAAGAAGAGAATTGGTGTTTGAGATGCCTCCTTAAAAAACCTCCCCGCGCCATCGGTGATGAGGGGGTACTCCCCAGCCGAACGGAAGATAAAATAGCCGAACAGGTGTAATAAACAAGAAGGACAAAATACGAGCTCAGACTAAGAAAATAATTAAAGAATTCCCAACAAGACACGACGAAGACAAAGTCAAAGAAGTTCAAATGGATGAGCTGGTAAACCGAGTTGATCACACAAGGATCGAAAGATAAATGAGCTCATACGCGACTGCGTGACCTCAATTGAAGACGACCAAGCATGAAAGAATAGAGGAAGCCATGCTCGGATTATACCGTGCTCTAAGCCAAATAACGGAGACAAATAAGGAGGTTATCTTTTTTTTCCAGCTCGAGGCAACATACGCTTTGGGTCGAAGTAACCGTTTAAAATAGGAAACGGTTTTCGAGTCGCCATTTAATGATATTGTCAGTTTTGGGTCAAACCACTTAATTAGTCTGTCCTAATATATAGGAGATATGGTGTAAGTGTAAGTGTAAGTGTAAATGTCAGGAATATGCTAATACAAAACATGTTCCCTAACCTTTCGATAAGTGGGGGATAGACCTGGTTGAACCCTTACTAATGACCATTGGGAAGAGGTAGCATCTGATCATTGTAGTGGACTACTTCTCCAAATGAGTCGAGCCTAAAGATTTATTCTGGACACAAGCATAGGAGGTATGTGATTTCATTCACAATCAGATTATGACCAGATATGGTAGACTACAAGTTCTAATGACAAATAATGGCCCGTAATTCCAAAATTCGGTACGCACCAATTTCTGTAAACGATTTGGAATCCTCTAGCACTTCTCCAGACATATTACCCCAAACCAATGGATAAGTGGAAGTAACAAACACAACATTTCTTGAGGGAATTAAGAAAAAACTGGAAGGAGCCAAGGGAAAATGGGATGACAAATTGGCCAAGGTCCTGTGAGTATATAGAATTACTCCACGTTCAACAACGGGGGATATACCTTTTGCTTTGGTCTACGGTACCGAAGCAATCATACCAGCAGAAATCATTGTGCCAAGCCATCGAATAGAACACTATAAGGAAAAATAAAATTTGGTGGCGAGCAACGAGCTTGGACTAGGCGAGCGACATGATCAAGTACGAGTCAAGACAGAGCATTACAGGAGCCTGATGAGGGGGAGATTCAATTCTTGGCTTAAGCCTCACAATTTTAAGGTGGGTGATCTAGTATTGAAGAAGACATTCCAAGGATCCAACAACGGAGTAGGGGGCAAGCTAGGACCCAATTGGGAGAGTCCATACACTATCATTTCTACTGGACACCATGGGGCGTATAGACTAGCATATCAAGACGACCGAGCACTTAAGCACCCTTGGAATGTGAATCATCTTAAACTGTATCGCCAATCTAATTAGAATGTACTGATTCGCTCTTTTTCCTCCCTGATTGAGTGGAAATTGTTTTTAACGAGACATCTCAAACAACAACTTTCTCTTAATATAATTTATGCATTCACCACCATGTGTTTATTTACAAGTTTTTATCCTTACAATTAGTGATAGGGTCACTGAACACGCCATAAATGGCTACGCAATGGACCATACTGAGTCCAAACTAAGTGTCTATAAACATGAATGGGTAATCGGTCACGCCTACGGGCTATGTAAATGTCATAATGTGCCTCATACCTTGTTATGGTATATTAGCGAAATGGTTACAAACTAAGTCTATAACAGACTATGCAATAAGGTCTACGCGACCTCGCAGCGAATCAACTGTCTAGAAATTGCTTGTCTAAGCTACGCAATGAGCCATACTGAGCTCGACCTTGTAAGGATCACCATATCAAACTATATGAAGTAATAAACACATCTCCCAGAATACATATATCAAGATTTTTGTCCTACAATATGACCGACTGCTGCCAAAATAATTATACCACAGCTCCACAAACAAAAAAATCAAAATATATCCCAACGATACATAGCGTGAAATATGAGTTAATGTATTTTATCAAGAAAATTTATTACATATCAGCATTCGGGGGGAAGAGGAAGTTCATTGCGTTCTGGTTAAACTGGATTGCGTGCAACGCCTGTTGAATCGACCATAACTGAGCCGACGTTGGCACCAAGGTCATTTGTGCTCTGAGCAAATTTAACATTCGACACAACTGGGGATGGAGCATCCTGAAGTTGCGCAGGTTCTTTGACCAAGGATACTAGGGACCCAAGTTTTAGCCCAGGATTTAGATCGACAAGCGCAGCCACAACCTTTTTCTTCTCTTTAGCTATCATTTCTATCGCAACGCTCATCATTTGAGCCTCATTTTCTTCCAACGCGGCCTCCAAGTCATTTTTCCACTGGTGCCTTCCTAGCTCAAATTCTTTATACACTTCCTCCAATCTTTCCTTTAGCTTAGTATTATCTGCTGATATTTCGGCCAAACGATCAGCCTGTTCCTCCACCCGTTTGGACCGAGCTAGGTTGCGGTCCTGAAGATTAGAGCTTTCAGTGATGAGTTCTTCATTCCTTTGGATAATAGCATTATGTTGGTTCAATAATTTTGTGTGGCCTACAGATACTGCCTTGCACTTCTCATCACTGCAAATGAAAGCTTCCTTCAAGGTTTCCAGCTTGGCTTGCAGTTTCACATTAGCCTCAATCGCTTTATCCTTGGCAGCTTTGGTAGACCTATAGGCGTGCCTCAAGCGAACAACCTCTGTAGTAGTTATCTTGGCTGACCCGAATATCATAGGCGCTGATCTCCACCTCTCCATCACCTCCAGATTCGTTGGGGACATACGCCGATATGGCAAAACAACCGAATAATGATGCAGATACAAAACACAAGAAGTTAGTGAAGATGCATTGTCTGCCAGTTTATTCCATAATTCACAGTCTTTACGCAATGGCAAGTTCGACCTGCCGCTGTAAAATGTCACACATGGGCATTCCATCATAGTAAGACAGCTCGGGAATGCACTTGAGTTTCTCTAACATAAACATCGTTGGACAGGGCATGACAATCGTTTTGGAAAGCAGATCGTTAAGGGTTATATTCTGCTGACTGGTCCCAGCACCACTATTCCCGGTTACTGGCCTCCCCACATTTCCTGTTGGAGGTAGTACACCAACTCCTTCCATTGCTGCTACAGAGGACCGAACAGTCGAGAAAGGTCCTCATCTTCTCAGTTAACTCTCGTGGGATCACCTTCTTGGGCTAAGCTTTGTCCTTCTCTTCCTCGATGTCTTCAACTAAATCAATAAGGCCCCCTTCTGCCTCAGGCGTTTCACCCTGCCATTGCATGTCTAAAGGAGGAGTTGCAGGGTCTATAGAATTTCCTAATGCAACCTCCCCACTACCACTTTCTTCATCCCTTAATTGCAACTTCTTGGTGGTGATGAGAACAACATCTAAGATCAGTTTTTTGTTTTTTATTCCATGGATTCACTAATGAGGTGGAATCTTTATCCTCTTCCTCTTCCCGATCAGTTCTCACCCGATCGATTTTGGTGGCTCCTTGGCCCTCTGGAGCATTCCTTCCAACTTAGTTCACCTCCTTCCCTCCTAGAATTACAAGCTTCCCCCCTTGACCATCCGATTGGCAAGGGGCTAATGACGAACCTTCAGTTTCTATACCCTTTCAGGTCGTCTGCGGCAGTGACAGCCAGATGTCAATATTGTTGTTCTCCCGATATCTTTTTTTTAATTAGAGCTCTAATACGTTCCATTGTAGCATCGGGACCATCTTCCATTGTCACCTTCCCGTATTTCGCAACTGTCAGCTCCGATACAGGCCACAAACATGACCTAAGATAATTATTCGAGTAAATAGCTGCTTAGGTTCCTGTTGCCACACAGAGCAGGCTAGATTACCGATCTCGATCAAGAGGTTTACATAATCTTTAGACCTTCCCTCCTTCCACCAATCTTGATTAGCAGCTTCACCTACATGTGCAGATTTCAACAAGTTAACTATTAGCATAGACTTACAAAATAACTCAGTATATAGGAAATGCTACTGATGCTTACACTTCCCTTTCCATTTTCTCTCTAATTGGAGGTTCAAAATTGGTTTCTCATGTTCCTAATTTTCAGACATAAACACAAATAAATTCTTCCAGTTTTTATCTGACGAAGGGAGTTCGACAATCTTTTTTATTCCCTTTAGATGAGTGTAAAAGAAAGACACTTTTGAAAGTTTAGTCACATCGTTCACCAGTAACAGGCCAGCTAATCAAACGTTTTAATCTGTAACAAACATGAGCTCAGAACTACACTAAGCATCAACCTCCACCCGTTAGCAGATAATTGGGTAAGACAAATGCCTATAAAACAAAATAATCACGGATCAACGTGGGCAGTAGAAGTCGGAGACCCCAGTTGAACAAGGTCGTAAATAAACATGTTTAGTTTCTCGGGCATGATAAGGATGTTCACCTACAAGGGGTGCTCTTATCGTAACATCTTATGGGATGGTAAATTTATCCCTAAAACTGAGCAACTCAGACTCGTCCAGATATATGTAGTTGGGGGCTATCTGTGAAATGTAATTTTCTACGACACCAAGGTTTTCGAACTCATGATATCGAGTTTTCTCTAAGTTCCTTTTTTATCGTCCTATTTGCTACCATGATTCCTACTAAGACTGCAAGGAGTTAGCCATTATGGTCATGATAAGCATGATTATAGCAGGCGAGAGGTGCTTGTTTCAACACCCTTTAAATGCAAGTATCTGATGGTTTCCATAATCGTAAGCCCTTAATTTCAAGACCTAGGGTTCTAAACTCTTACGACTTACTACATGTATGCACATTTACAGAAGAAATAACGTACCTGGTTTGCAATGCGACAATGAGAAGAATAGCAGAAAATGGTATTTGCTTTAGCAAAGGTATGAACAAATGTTTGAATTAATTGTGATTCAAGTAGAAAATAATTTAGTATTTCATAAAGTAAAGTCTGGGAACACGCTGGATAGACATCATTACCACTTAAAAACTCTGCGAAACCCCAAACGTCAGGTGTTGTCTCTAAAATACAGTTGTGTCAGAAACACTACAGTTACGATACCGCCACGTGTCTTCCAAATAGATTATAATGATGACAAGTAAAGCGAACCGTCACCTAGTTAAGAATGCGCCTACACTACGACTTTAATTGTCAAAAATGGTAATTTTTAATTTATTGGTTCATCAATTTTATCAAATCGCTAAACCTATAAACTAGGGGGTTCCTTGATGAAGGGGTATTACCCAGCCGAACGGAACACAAAATAGCCGAACAAGTGTAATAAACTAGAATGTCAAAGGACGAGCTTGGACTAGGAAAATAATTAAGGAAAGCCCAACAAGACACGATGAAGACATAGTCAAAAAAGTTCAAATGGATGAGTTGATCGACCGAGCTGATCATACAAGGATCGAAAGATGAATGAGCTCATACGCGACTAAGTGACCTCAATTGAAGACGACCGAGCATGATATAATGGAGGAAGCCCTGCTTGGATTATACCGTGCTCTAAGACAAATAACAGATACAAATAAGGAGGTCATCATTCAGTCCAGCTCAAGTCAACATACGCTTCGGGTCGAAGTAACCGTTTAAAAGAGGAAACGATTTTCGAGTCGTCATTTAATGATATTGTCAGTTTTGGGTTAAACCACTTAATTAGTATGTCCTAAATTGCAGGAGATATGGTGTAAGTGTAATAGTGGAGACACTAGGTGGGATTAAATATAAATGTAACCGCCTACGAACGGGAGTAATTATAAGTAGGAGAATTCTCCTATATGAATAATATGTTATCTATTTTCTGACTATTCAAATATTTCTACCGTGGCAAAGCTTTATTATTTCCCGTAACATCCAGGGAGGAAAACGAGTGCATCAATACATTCTAGTTAGATTGGCGATACATTTTAAGATGATTAATATTCCAGGGTTTCTTGAGTGCATAACCATCTTGATCAGCCAGTCGATATGCCCCATGGTGTCCGGTAGAAATGATTGCATATGGACCCTCCCAATTGGGTCCTAACTAGCCACTTGATCCACTACCAGATCCTTCGAATGTCTTCTTCAGCACTAGGTCATCTACCTTGAAGCTCTGGGGCTTTAGCCGAGCATTGAATCGTCCCCTCATCATGCTTTTGTAGTGTTCTGTTCGGATTCGGGCTTGATCGCATCGCTCGGATAAAAAGTCCACGCTCGTCGCTCTAGTTATCAAATTTTCTTCCTCCTCGTAGTTTTCAGTCATATGACTTGGTACCATGATTTCTGCTGGTATGACCGCCTCACCACCATAAACCAAAGAAAAATGTGTATCCCCTGATGTCGCTTGTGGAGTAGTTCTATATGCCCATAAGACGTTTGGCAATTTTTGTAGCCAATGGTAATTTCATACCTCATGGGCTCACGTGCGGAATAAAGCTTTAGCCTCCAACTATTTGGAGAAATAATCCACTACCACGATAAAAAAACTGTCTCTTCCCGGTGGCCATTGGTAAGGGCCCAACCAGATCTATCCCCCATTTATGGCATATTCCTAGCATTTATGACATTGTTACACTAAAATATCCAGATCAGCCGCTAACTCTGGCTAGTAGTATCGTGCCAACACAAATCATCGGATTAGGGTTTGATGTCCATAATGCGTGCCTGCCTTTCTTGAATGTAAATCTCATACGATTGAGTTCGCCTCTATTCGATCAGGGAGGCACAATAGAGGTCGAGTGGCGCTTTTCCGGTAAAGAACATTGTAGAGAACACAAAATTATTACTGCCTTGAATTGCAGAGCTCGAGCCTCACTTTTATTAGTTGGTAACTGTGCGGATGTCAAGTATTGCAGATAAGGTTGACTTTAATCGTTTGTGTTGGCAATCTTATAGATGACGTCTTCTTTGGGGACTAGCTCAGTTGGTGGTAGCTGTTGAAGGAGAACCAGAGTACTTTACCCCAAGGTTGCTATCTTAGCTAACAAGTCTGCAGCAAGATTTTCCGAGCGTGGAACCTGTTCATACAAGATGCAAACAAACTTGGATTCATATTCTTTTAGTATAACAAAGTAATCTCGAATTCCTTCCTGCATAGCATCGTAGGCGCCCACTACCTAATTGACCATTAATTGTGAGTTGGATTTGATTCCGATATTCCACGCTCCATAAATTAAAGCCAATTTCATGTCACATAGAGCTACCTCATACTTTGCTACATTATTCGTGACCGGGAAGTTAAACCCGATCGCATGCTTGATTTCCTCTCTAGCTAGCAAACACAATACGACTCCAACCCCTACGCCAAATGTGCAAGATGCGCCATCAACTTCAATGATCCACTCATTATACTTCTGCGCTTCAGTGTTCTCTATTTTGTCTGCTTCTGGCCTTGAGGATGCAAATTATGCCCGAAAGTCAGCAATCACCTGACCCTTAATAGTTGTGCGCGGTTCAAAGCATGAATCATGATCACCGAGCTCGATGCTCCACTTATTCAAGCGCCCCGATACATCAGGCTTCTTTAGCACTGCTCGTAGAAGAAAGGCTGTTCGTACGTTGATGATGTGTCCTTGGAAGTACAAGCGCATTCGCCTGGCTGTTGTGAACAAACCTAGAGCTAGCTTCTCTAGGTTAAGGTACATTGTTTATACTTCTACCAAAGTCTTGCTTTTATAATACACCGGTTATTGTAATCCATTATGCTCATGGACCAGGACTGAGCTGACAGAGAACGAAGATACCGATAGGTACAAGAATACAGGCTCGCTGTTCACTAGCGCATACAAAATCTCTGGAGAAGTAAGATACAACTTGAGCTCGATGAACGCTTTATTGTAGTCTTCTGTCCAATTGAACTTCTTAGTTCCTTTTAGAATCTCAAAAAAATTGTGGCTTTTGTCTGATTCCCGAGAAATAAACCTTGATAGTGCTGCTAGGCGTCTTGTGAGGCACTACACCTCCTTGATATTCTTTGGAGGTTCCATTTCTAAAATCGCGTTCAACTAGACAGGATCGGCTTTGATACCTCGCTGACTCACTACGTAGCCAATGAACTTTCCCTTAACGACTCCAAAGGAGCATTTATGTGGGTTAAGCTTAAGATTAAATTATCGGAGTAAATAAAAACGACATGCAACGTCTCTAGATGATGTTCTTTGGTATGTGTTTTGACGATCATATCATCGATATATTCCTCTAAGTGTTTTCCCAAATGATCCTGAAAATGTGGTTTATCAATCGTTGGTATGTAGATTTTACATTCTTTAATCCGAACGGTATGACTGTGTAACCATATAAAGCCCGCTCAGTTTGGAATGTTGTATGCTCTTGGTCGGATGGATGAAGTCGAATTCTGATTGTACTTAGAGTAAGCATCCATGAATGATAGGTACTTGCAACCAGAAGCTGAATCTACCAATTGATTGACACGTGTAAGGGAAATGCATCTTTTGGACATTGTTGGTTTAGGTGAGTAAAGTCCATGCACATCTGCCATTGGCCATGCACATCCGCCATCTACCAACTCATGGCATATGATAGAGGGGCTGATCCTGGAAACATCACTTGCTTCCCATGAAAATACATCCAGGTTCTTGGATAACAAATTACTTAAGAATTTCTTAAAACTCGGAGATAAATTACTCCCCATCCGGAGCTGGCGACCTTCGGCGATTGACTCCTCCACGATTTCTGAAATTGTATCAATAGAATGATCGAGCTCACGAGGGTCATCGATCGGGTCCAGCGAGGGTGGACCTAAAGCCTCCATCTCAGGGACCCCATCGCTGTTTAATTTCTATTGCAGTGGCTTGGATGGATCCACTATAACTGCATAACAAGTTCTAGTTGTCCTTTGGCTTCCTCTAATCACTGAGTTCCCCACTGGATACTTCACGAACTGGCAGAATGTGCATGGTGTCGCCTCCATCCTATGCAGCCATGGTCTCCCGATGATGGCATGGTACGAGCTTGGTGCGTCCGAAATGATAAACAATGTTGTCAGCTCTTTCTTCATTGCTCAGTGCCCAACCTTTATCAGCACTTTGACTTCCCCAACGCATTGCAAAGTTCTTCCTTCGTAGCCGACCAACGTTTACTGAGTTGGCCGATATGGGGCATATTTAGGATACGGTCGAAAGTGTCTTTGAAGATTATATTAGCAGAGTTGCCCCCATAAACTAGAACACGGGTTACCATGACTCCTCCAATGTCCATATGGATGGTTAGTGCGTCCTCATGAGGTAGGCTAACGCCTCTAAGATCGTCATCGTTAAAGGTAAGGTCGGCCACTTGATCTCTGTAACTGCAGTAAGAGTTAGCATCTATTTCATATACATCGAATTCATTCTTTGTTCGCTTATTAGAGGTGGTTCCCTGTGAAGCTGCAAAATTCCCCCCCCCCCCCACAATTGTGTCGAGGGACAAAGATATATTGCGATTTGGTACAAAATTGTCGTCGACCTCAGATTTCTGTCCGAGTTCAGTGTTGTCTTGGGGAGTATCCGTTGAATTTGTTATTTTCGAGTTGCTCCCGCGATCATAAGGGGCCACTGTTATTTTTTGGACTCTCATGCTTCCTCAATTCTAGGCTTTTCAGCAATGGGTGATCGAACCTCTTTGCGGTGATCCTGTTGTGAGCGTTTAATGTACAGAACTAATTCTCCATTATCAATGTCGTTGGATCCCCCTTAGTTGCCAACATTCATCTGTCGAATGTTTGTGGTCGTTATGATAAGCATAGAAGTATCAGTTGGACCGCTTAAACCCGGGAGTGCTCAGCATTCGGGGTGTCTGATACTTCGTTCTCCCTCTCGTTCGATCATATATCACACAAATAGCTTCGGTTAAGGGGGTGAATCATCGGGTTAGTTTCTCGAATTGATGAGGGCGTTGGTTGATCTCTCTTTGGGGTTGTTCCTCAATTCGCTTGCTCTCCAATCCTCCTTCTTTGATGTCTGACCCGTTCCACTCAGGCGAGCCACCCCTCCGAGCATCATTAACTCTGATAAAGGTATCAGCTCGTGTGAGTAGGTCTCTTATGTTTTCCGTCATGAATTTAATAAGGTCCGCATAGAGCTCCCCTTTTCGGTCAAACCCCCTTTTAAGTGGCGCCACCGCCATGTTTTACGCTAAGTCGGGCAAGGCATTCATAGCATGAAAAAATATTCTAACATAACTTTTAAAGGACTCACCTCGTCGCTCATAAAGATCCATGATCGAATCCTGCTCATGCTTGAGCTCCTTGTTTCCGATGAAACGCTGCCTAAGCGCTTTCCAAAGACTAGTGAATTTGTAGATGAATCCTTTCGGCAGGCTACTGAACTAATCCATTGCATTACCCTTGAGGGTCATAGACAGCGCTCGACATAACATCGTGTTATCTGGGTTGAAATCCATCATCATGTTGCAAAAAACTTTCTGGTGCCTTTCAGCGTCTCTTGTTCCATCGTACGCCTCCATTCGGAAATGATTGAACTTCCGTGGGAGTTGGGCCTCGATATTTTTTTTCGGAAAATGGTGATTCTTTCAGTATGTAGGCTGATAGCCTCGGACGATCTTGATTATAACGGAGATCCTCGTTCTCTCTTGCTCGCTTTGAAGGCGTCGGGCCCGCCTTCTTTCCAGGTCCTAGCTCTCTAGCTCGATTTTTATTCTCGCTTTCTCCTTCTCTTTCATGATTATCATCGCACCTGGACGATCGGTCCATCCTGTTAATCTTGCTGTCCTTCGGACATGATTGGTGATTGACCCGACTTGTCCCTTTGAACTTAGTCGTGAGGGCGTGAATAGCGTCGTTGATTCTTGCCATGATGGCGTGCAGAGCATGTTCCCTTGCATCGCACTCACATGTAACACTTAGTTGCTCCTATTGGAGGTGTTGGATCTGCTGCTCCAAGTGTTGGACCGTTGGATTAACCGTTGCGTCGGCCTCCATCACCTCCTGGGCGTCGACATCGGTGGAGACCACGAGTGGTAACGGATTGCCCACCGGTTCTGCTACCCCGACAGGTGCTAAGAAGTAGACCTCTTGGGTAGTAATAGGGACATGGTACAAGTTACTCTACTTAGGTGGGGGATTCATTACCGCCCTCATGTTGATTGCTGTCTCACTCGGTACCTGATTCTCTCTCGATTCCTGACCTAGTGACTACCATGGTGAATGGATGATTACGATTTCCCACAGACGGTGCCAAATTTGTTACGGAAAATAACAAGGTTATGCCAAAATAGTAAAATTCAATTTGTCAGAAAAGAGAAGAAGTTACATTTATCCTAGAGAACTACCCTGCTTATAGTTCTCTCTGTTAGTGGGCAGTTACAAATACATTTACCCCTCCAAATGTGCCCACTACTGTATTTACATCACATCGCCTTTAATTAAGGCCGTATTTACTAGATGGTTTGACTAAAACGGCTAACATCAATAAACAACAACTTAAAAACGGTTTCTTCTTTTAATAAATAGTTTGACTATTGTGGTGCTGACGTGCACTAACCCGAATAGAGCTCGGTAATAACTCTATTACTTGTCCCTGTTGTTTAGCTTGATGTACAACGTAATCTGAACTAAGGTTCAGTTATTCGAACGCGCTCGATCGTCAACATTTAGAGTTCGCTCAATCATCTATCAGCTCGTTCATCTTTTATCTCTGCACAGTCCGCTCGATCATCCCGCCCATTTGTTATAATCTAATATATCATCATTTTAATTTTGCTTAAGCTCGTCGATTATCTTTCTTAGTCTTGCATCTGTTCGGCTGACGTTCTCCTAGACTCGAGAATACCTCCTCTTTTATATATATAATTTAATTAACCAATACATTCAGTATATCTTATAAATGATGTTTAGTTTCTCTAATATCTCTATGTTAAACTATTATTAAATTTTAATAAATAATACATTCACAAAGTCCGGACAAATTCAATAAATATAAATCTACACGATTATCTTCCAATAGTTTCAACGAAAAAAATAATAAATTTTATGAAAATAGATATAATAGTTAATTTATCAAAATTAAAATGCCATAAATTGATTTATACGAATTTTTAAATCGCGCCACTATATTTGTTTTTACAATTTACATTGATAAATAAAATAATAACTATGAACAATACTAAAAATATCAAATATATATTTAAATTTTAAATAAAAAATTACATTTAATTTTAAAAATCATAAATATTTTTATTTTTTAATTAATTTATGTTTCATGTTAGTGGTTATAAATCTAACAAACATCCAACTTAACATTTTTTTTAATACAAATCAAAGAAAAAAAATGAAAAATTTAAAACTTTAAAATTTCAAACAAAAAATTAATAAAAATCACACGTTCACGAAATTCGAAATTATAAAAAAACCAACGATGAAGGTGAAGAATACTATAAAAATATAAACGATATCAAAATACTAAATTCTACTTCAAAGTTGAAAAATATTTTCGCTTAATTTCAAAATTCCATTTTACCATTATTATTTTTAACCAATTTATATTTTCATAACACTGATCCTATGTCTAAAAAAATATGTAATCAAACATTTCAGTATGAATTATAATAAATAAATAAATAATTCTAAAATCAAACAAAAAATCCACAAGGATGATATATTTACCGAATTCGCAAAATAAAAAAAACAACAATTGCACCGTTGATCTAATAATTTTATGTCGCGGTGATGTTAGCTCATGCAACCTTGTTGAGAATGGTCTAAACAATATTTTTGATTTTTTGGATTTCCATGTTATCCCCGTAAAAGTCACTTATTTCTCTCTCGAGAATGGCCAAACAACCTTTTTTATCTTTTGCACTTCCAAGTTATCCCTGTAAAAGTCACTTATTTCTCTCTCGGGTGGATGCGATCCTTGGACAAAATATATCAACATCGGGTATAATATTGAATCCTTCCAAGTAAAATATTTGAGTGTCCCTCCTTATGGGTCAATTATCTTTTAAACATTCTCGTCCCATTCTTGATAATATTACTGCTCGAATATGCTCGGGAACCTCTAAACACATTTCCTATGCTGGTATAGTTCAACTCATTAAGTTTGTCCAACTTGATATCCATGTAACTGGTATTCTATATTCATTCTTTCTGCAAGGTCTTCAAAGAACGACACAATATCTCTGGCACTTCCGCTGGTTTGGCCATGAGAAGAAGACTTCATTGGCAATGGTGGCATAGAACTTTATCATCTTTCCTTTTTTAGATGGCAACCTTAAGATTCTAGACCTTAAAACTTGGAATCAAAGGAGTGTCCTCAAACATTTATGGTCTAATATTAGTAGTAAGATCAGTTATATCTGGTGTGACTCGATAAAAACAAAACAATATTACGAAAATAAATTGGACTTCAAATATCGGCTCATCTCCTTCATGGGTTTGGAGAATTTTTATATTGTAGGCCTCTAACTTGCAGAACATATAAGATTTTGATTAGTAATTGTGAGTCTACCTCATGTTGGTATGTCTCGTGACTACTCCCTACCTTTATCGTAACCCATTATGAGCGATATTATTCATGCTTTTAAACTTGCAAATAATTTCAAGGTTTTTTACATCATTTTGGATGTCTATTGGAGTTGTTTAGACCAAATTAGGTCGTAAAATGCTAGAAACCACCACAATCTATGTGAGATCAACAACCTCATTATCTCTCTCTTTACTTCAAGTATCAATTATAACGAGTTCCACTGTATATGACCGTAAAAATGGTAAAGTGAACTTTACCGTCAAGAACACTTACCTTGCCATACGTACGTCCACTCTTTGTGTCAGGTAAGGTGAGTTGGTATGGAATAAATACAATATAACTCATCACTCGTTTGTTTTTTGGCTAGCCATCTATGACAAGTTGTCTACTCTCATTAGTTGGGGCCTAAACTCTCCTACTGATTGTGTTCTTTGATATTCATGTGTTGAAACCATTAATAATATGCGTTATGACTTTATTCTCACTTAGTATATCTGCGATGATGTCAGCACAAAGCTCAAATTTGCGTTTAATGACCATGATTAGCCTAATGGGATTAGAGAGGTTATAAACTGGTCTCACTCTCTCATTCACTATCTTCGGCCTTTGTATTTTGGTACAGTAATTTACCACGTTTGGGGGAAGAAGATTTTGAGAATGTTTACTCTTCTGCCACCTTACCTTTACGATTTCCCACCATATGACTTTCGATTTACGTTTCCGAATCTTTTTACTTGTTCCTGAACTTATCTTTGTCTTATAATTCTTTTGTTGTTTTGTGTCATGGTAAGAATAATTCTTGGAAATATTAACTTTTAATGTTTTCCCTTATCATTTTCCAACATATCATAGTAATAATGTACTTATGGTCATACTTGCGAAAGATTATTTAATACACACGCGAAACATTATATATCTTGTGTGCAAAACCTGTACTACATATGATGAAAAACTTGAAAAACTAATATTTATGAAACCTATAATTTCATATAATGATACGTATTATACCATATACTTGATGAATACAATTCACTATGTTCGTTAAGTCGTGTCAAAATTATTTTTGACAATTCTAATCATTGATCTATTTGTTTTATTATAATCCATTTGTTGTTTTTGTATCATGATAGAAAATGTGTGAAATATTAATTTAGATGTTTATTCTTATCATTTTCAAACCTAGAATAGTAGTACTATACTATGTGGGCATACTTACAAAACATCGTTTAATGTACGGTGGAAACCTTATATATCTTGTGTACAAAATGTTTAATATATATGTTTTGAAACATGAGAAACTAATATACGTGAAACCTACACTTTTATATACCTGTAAAAATATATGTATTTTATCACATACATGGTGAATAAAATTTAATTTGTTGCCAAAGCTTTGTAGAATAAGTTTTTACAGTTCTGACCACTGATTTATTTATTTTGTTACGATTTATTATTTTTGTAATAGTAGGAAATATTTCGTGAAATATTAACTTTAGATGCTTGTTATTATCCTTTTTTGACCTAGCCTAATAATAATATACTCTATGAACATACTTGCAAAATATGATTTAATACACATGCAAAATCTTATATATATTGTGAGAGAATCGTGTAATATATATGATACGGAATATGACAAACTAGTAGATACAAAGCCTTTGTACTGACTTGCAAAATAATAACAAAGAAATAAGTTTTTAAAACCTTATCATGTTTTTGTGTTTTATTGCTAAGTTGGTTGTATTTTTTTGAAATTGTGGACCGGATTGATAGATCATGTACTAGATTGATAAACGAAAGAATTTGGTATGAGAACAAGCTAGTACTTATGCACAACTAGACTTGGTATGTTGCACCATTCCTGGTCCACCCATGAGATCATCTTTAGTTCCGTTTTAAGATACAAACTATGGAAAAAAATTCTCCTTATCTAACTCAGATACCGCAGTTATTTTTTAAATTTTAGAAAATACATGACCTAGCAAATATGGAAATACGAGAAAATACTAAATTCTATTATTTTTATAATTGTGAAACATATCATAGTATATATTAAACTTGTCATATTTATTATAACATATGTAAGCTCTACTTTGTTTATATCATAAAATAAAAGACAAATACGATTAAATAGTTATTATACCAGTATGATATAATGAAGTATCGTACATTAGAATAAATTATGGGAAAGTTTGGATACGACGCCATTTCGGAAAGTTATGGACCATTTGGCTGCAAATCTTTCGATTACTAAGATGTTGATAGAGATGCGGCATCCAAATATCCATATTTTTATATTTTGTTCAGTTAAATGGCTATCACTTTAGTTGATGTGCATAATATTATAGGGTTAAGGGTCATCGGTAATATTATAAATATTTCAGATAATATCTATAAATCGGAGCTTTATCCTCAGGCTAAAAATCTTTTGAGTATAACTTATAAAGAATTAGACAAGGACATTAAAAAGTGAAAATGTTTTGGAATCAATTTTAATTATCTCTGCACGATATTCAGTAGACCTAAATACCATGACAGAAACCCCGCGCTCACTGTTGTTGACGTGACTCATGTAACGTGAGCGTATTTGTTGTACTTGTTCGGATGGACTATATTTACCAAAAAAGAAACATGTATGTGAAATAATTATATGCACTCATCCTCAAACACATGGATGACTAGAATCGCAGGCACGAGGTATTTGTGTAATAGTGCATAATTACGATCATTTGGGTGAAGTATCACAACATCAAACGAAGATCATGTACGGTTTTCTAGTTATGCTAGACTCGTGGATCATCAAACAATTTTTAGTTTTTATTCTGTTATAAACTTAGATTACACGTGTAAGATGCCATACATATTTAAGTGAGATATGTGTCGTATTAATGCCTACTCTAGGCCCAAATTAAACTGAGGGTTAAATTTAGCTACGTGTACAAGTCTAACGTAAGTGACATTGATTATTATTCCTTATTGCTAAATGAGGTTAGACAATTAGGTTGTGAATTGAGTAGAAATATATATATATATATATATATATATATATATATATATATATATATATATATATGTATGTAAACTTAGAATAGATATATATTTATGAAATTATAGGAGTTTAACTTAAATTATGATCATTTTTATTAGCTTAATATAGCTTTACTCACTTGCGAAATGCTAGTGCAAAATAGAGACTTATGTTTCGTTTGGTGCAATGGATTTTCAGGATGTGTTCCTTTCACATATATAGCCATCCGTGATGATTTTTATTTTCAAAAGGTAGCATAGTACCATGGTAATCTAGCTGATTTGAATCATGTGCAGATATATTATGTGAAATAAGCAATTTCCCAGTTTGAACGCGTATAAGACATTTTAATAGTTTTTTTGCAAAAATCTCCCAAAAATAAAATAGAAGTTCAAGATGGTTATGTAATAGTAAAAAAAATATAATATGAAAATGATAGAACTTTTTTTTACATAAAGAATATAAAGGGTTTTTAGTTTTTAAGTGGATAGTCGGATGGACTCCGGTTTACGTCGAATAAATACAAAAAATCGTATGGGTGGAAGTTGTAAATTTTATACTAATAGACATTGAGACGTATCTATAATGATCGTGAAAATTAAGATACATGATCGTTGATAGTTATGTTGTAAATGATTGTTATGAGTAATAAATACTGTCATAACAATTATAATGAACTTTATATTGGTTCCTTCAAAATTAAGACATTGTACAGAATGATAAGTGGTATTTTTTTTGTAGTTTTTGTTGTATTTTGTGTTTATTATTTTTGGACTATGATTACAATATGTTATTTTATCATTATGTCTACAATATCGGCTACGCATGGGAATAAAAAAGATGTTAGCCAAGCTTCCATTATCTAAAAAATACGCGTTATCGTAACCCCTAAAATATCTGCATGAATTGTTAGGGCATCCTCATGAGAGGTAACAACCCCCCTTAGATTGCCAAGTCTGCCAGTGGATCCATATAGTTATTATATAAAGATTAATCTACCAAATGAACCTCCAAGTCATTTTTATGTTTTTGTTTTGGGAAGTAGTATCTGTCCCCAACAGGGTGTACCCACCAAAGATAGTGTAGAACTATTAATGCTTCCCTTCTGCATCATTTATATTTTCTAGAGCGTCCTCTACCAGCTCCTCACCCTCTTTTTCGCCATGTTGCTCTCCCTTTCGATGCATAACATATTAGACAAGCTCTACATTATTTATCAACTACTGAGTTTCTTCCTTCAATTGCCAATATTTGTTGTTGGCATGGTCGTGATCGTTATAGTATGCATAAAAGTCCTGACGGAACCATTCGTAATTAGAATCTAACATAATGCACAGTGATTGGTACGTGGCCGGCCTTTTGATTTTCTTGTAGATAGCGTTATATTTTCCTGTACGGGGTGAATTTACAATTAAGATTATCATAATAAGAAGACCTTGGTCTACTTTCGAGGGCTTTTATACTGTCACATCGTTGGTGCACCTCTGATCTTCGACCGGAGCCTTGGATTATTCAAACTTTGGGTGACATGGGTAAGAAAAATCTCATTTTTATGTGGACCGTGACAAACTAGTTGGACCTTGTTAGAATTTCCCTTATCTTTCTAATCGAGAATTGCACAAGATTATTGTAGAGTGAGCCCATACGGTCCAGTCCTCTTTTAAAATCAACCACTATTACCCATTCCTCGCAATGCTTACAATAGGTTTATCTCACGGGAAACTCTTTAGACATAGCTTTTGAGTGGCTCCCCCCTTTTATGGTACAAGTTCATAATTGAGTATATTTCTTGCTTGTTTTTTTGTTCCCTACGAAGTGGTTCCTAAACGTGACCTGGATTCCTTTGAAATATTGGATCGTACCCTTCGTGAGGTTGTTATAAATAATTGAGCACGTTCTCTTTGAATGCCATAGAGAAATGCCTCCACAATAAGACGTTGTTGGGGTTGAAGAACATCATCATGATCCTGAGAGAGCTTTTCTTCTAGGATTTTCTTGATGAATGGGGACTCTTGGAGCACGTACGCTGCCATGGTCGGCCTCACCTAGTCGTACTTTAACAAGTTTTTCTCCCTGCATTTTCTTGCTATTTTATTGCTCGATTGGCCTATTTTTCATTTTGTTTTTTCTCTAATCGTTGCGCTCAACATTCGCCACTCACGGTTTAGTATTTTTGGTGCGTCTAACCTGGCTAACTTTCCGAGTGGCATTCTATTTTCCCTTATCTTGAGGCAACATTTTTTCGGTTAGTAGCTAGAACGCCTTAGTTATTCTCTCCATCCTCTCATTGGTCTCATGATCCATCTTGAGTTGTATTTGGCCTTGATTTACTCCCGCTTGAGCTCCACGATCTGAAAATCTAAAAACTGGACGGGTTTGTCGATGTACCTTGATTAAAGGGATTACCATTTTAGACCGGCATGACATCAATAATAAGATGGACGACTATGTTCGCAATGCCAATTTGGGCCTGACTGTCACTTCGAGCTATGATTTCCAGGTTAATCTGGTCAAAGGATAGAGCGAGCCCTAGATTATCTCCACCATCTGATGAGTTTCTAAGACTCTATGGGTGTTCACCTGATTTCCCCGATCATGGTGTGTCCCTGGGGCCTCCCTTTCTGTTCTTTACCTTGTTATCGCCATTGGTAAATCCCTAGTGTAACTACCTACAAAATCAAAATATTAGTTTTCATTTCCCACAGATGACACCAAATTTTATGTAAGAATTTTTTAATGAGATAATAATATCCAACAATAAGGAAAGAAAACAAGTATAACAATATATTTTATTGCTCTAGAAATTATTTCTTTATATCTAGAACTTTTGCCCAACTTACTCAGTTACAAAGATCAATTACTCTCATTAACTATAAAATGGTTATTATTTACATCACCTAATTATTAGGTGAAAAGGTGATACACTTCCTGATAAATTGCTTCATACGTTCTTTTAATGGAATTCAATGTGGCGATATGTGTATTCTCCTGGTAAATGCTTTTTGACGTTCCTTCTTGGTCGACCTTCACTTTCTTGTGAATTATTCTTTCCTTAGATTGTGTTATTTTACCGATCATATTTTTACTGAGGGCTTGCTTTGCTGTTCGGTCGTCATTCGTCCGCTTGGTTGTCATATTATTGTTTACCAATAACCCATTTCTATACATCGGCTTTGATCTCCATTCCATTTACTATGGTTTCTAACCCATCTCTTACTTTGGTTGCTGCAATTTGATTGGGATTATGTTTTTCTGCCGAGCTTATCTCGTTGTCATGAGGGGTATACCCTGCTCGAGGGTCGTAGCCTTATCAATATCAGTATTTTCCAAATCTATGATTTATGAAACCGTTAGATAGCTTAAAATATAATTTGATAATATTTTCTAAATATCATCAGTTACAAAACAAACATAATATTTGTTTGATTATATTTGTGAAATAGCCTATATAAGGCCTTATTTTGCCATCATATCATGATTACAAACATCTAAATAATACATAACTTATACAATGTAGACATATCACAATACAAAATACATTTTTTAACATTTCCCATGTACTTCACTTGTTAGTGAGTATTGATTCATCTGTCATAGTATTGTCTTATCTCGACTCTAAACTAAATATCACCTTCAATTTTTTCTGAAATCTTACAATTCTCAACGAAGTCCCTTGCATATTTACATATAAAACCTCACAATCATAAAATCTATTTTATTTTATGTTATGTGATATTTTTTAGCTTCGTATCTTCACTAGTGGTTTTGTTGTCTTCGAATCATTTTCAATAAAGTAATTATACTGCATTATCACGTTTCCAAAAACATAGTTATTTTTTTTGTAAAATACGAAAACATATAATTTTTTTATATAAATCCTTAACAAGTCTTTAACTATCTTCTTTATTGGGTCAGTTTCAATTGACATAAGAATGTTTGTAGTTGTTGATAATATTATTGCCCAAATAAGAACTAGGGGAATCCTGATAAGACCATACTCTATTAGGAGTCATATTTCCTTACTCTAGAGCTAAAAACCCTTCACTAATACTAGACTGAATAATATATTATCGATGACAACCCCAAAATAAGGCATAATGTGACCCATGTGTCAAAAGAAACGACTCAAGCCTGATTGAAAGAATTTTTACTATATATTATGACAACCTATGTATCAAGACGACCCTAAGATGAAAGCTAAACTGACCAAAGCAAAGTAGTGAATATAGAAAGCTAAGGAATAAGTTTATTTTACATGGTTTTAGATTCAAGACGGCCTAAGTAAGTGAGATGAAGACGTGAGAGTGAAGAATATTTTAGGTACTTTAACGACCTCAATATAAAAACAAAATTGAGAGAAACAAACAATGACATAAAGATCACTTATATATGAAGTCTAAACCAAACTAAGAAAATATAACTGACATATTAAAGAGTATACATGAATATTTTAGGACATTTCAAAAAATAATTTAATATTATTAGTATAATCTATACATTTAGTAAGTATACCTATAATGTTTGTAACTATTTTTTCTTTAGATGAATGCCACATGAACGCAAGACTACATGTCATTGATATGCCAACTTAAATTAGAAAAAAAATGATACTATAAATAAAAGTTTTAACTTAGCTATAAAACAATGCTGAAAGTTTTAATTAAAAAAATCCAATAAAAAATAGTTTTTATAATTGGTGAATACTTTAAACTATTAACATTATCTGTCAACTAATGAGTTAAGATTTCACCTTAGTAAATTGTTATAAGAGAAGTCTAGAGAGAGAAAGAGTTAGAGAGTTTTTAGAGAGAGAAAGTTTAAGTACAAATAAGTTCAATAGAAAAAGTGTTCAACCCCTTTATTAGAGTAGCATTGCCCTTTATATAGAGGAGCCAAGACTTAGCCTCAAAAGTAAAATCTTTTACAAAAGAGGACAAATTGCTATTTAGTCTTTAATAATTATACATCATAAATGTTCTCTAAAACTTATATTACATGTAATTTAAGGACCTAACTTACATTATTTACAGTTTAATCCTTAAATTTATATTATTTACAATTTAATCCTCAAAATCCTACTTCCATATCAGAAGCCCCCTAGTTCTCATGTCAGTAAATAAATGCGAACTAAAATGGCTTCGAATACTTTCATATGTCATGTCAGTTGTAGAATAAATTTGAAGCAACCACTAAAGAAACTATTCGAAGCAACCATTAGAAACAACCATTCGAAGCGACCACATGAAGCAACTATTCGAAGCGGGGTAAAAAACACATACCAATTAGAAATGAATAAAATTTGATAAATTCTTAAGGCTAATAAGCGTCCTCGGAATGCTATGAAAATAAAACTCCTCGAATCATTATGGAAGTTAAAATTTTAAAAACTTTCAAAATATACTCATCGACTTTTATCCAAACATTATACAAAAGTAACCGTTTCATATAGCCGTTTGAATCCATCATGACATTATAAATTTTAAAACCATGGCTAGATACCTAGCTTGACAGATGTCAAGCTCTTAATCCTCTCAGCGCTTTGTATTCTACCCTATCGCTATCAAAGTCCTTTAATCTTCACACGTCTCCTCTTATTTCTATAAATTCAATCAGTAGCCTCATTCTCATAACAAAAATCATTTCAGAGAAAATTCGAAGCACTTGGTTACCTTCATCGTATTCCTCCTTTTTCTCAGTATATTCATCAGAATAAACCAAACTCTCCGGTCAAACTTCATCTTCTCCGATCAACCTTCATTTAGTTTATGAGAAAAAATCCAAGAACCATAAAATCTAAGGCTAACATACCCAAGAAATCAAAATCTCCAGAACCTAATAACAACTTAGTCTTTGGATCGTACGACTACTTCTGCATTACTCAAAGAGCGAAAGAATATAGAGTTGCAGGATTAATCAATAGCGCTCCTGTTAGAACAACCATCAAAATAATCTATTACGGTAATTTCGATCCAACTAAAGCTCATGCTATTCCTCATTCTCCTTTATTCGAAGAATATTCCTCATCCAAAATCCAAGGTCCTAAAACACCTCGAGCCTATTCATCTCAAAGTAACATTTCTCCTATGATTAGTGAAGGATATCATTTAAGGAAAAAGTCAAATATTCTCTCTTCGAATCATTCTTCAATAATCAGAAGAAGAAGAAATTTCATTGCCATGGGAGACGAATCAGAAATTAACCCAACTACTCCCCCTTCGAATCCAGATATTTAAGCTTCTCCTTGAACAAATAACCCTTTACCAAAAAATGTTAATCCATTACCCTAACATCCTCGAGAATAAACATCAAAGGCCAACGAAGTTGATTCCGAGGCTACCGGAACCGAAGTTGAAGCCGAATCCGATGAGGGGAACTCATGAATTACCCATAAGCCTCAGGAAGAAGCAAACATTTTCTTTGTTTCCGAAGAAGAAAGAGCTACAATTGGTAGAAACTTAATGGGTCTTGAAGCAATGGGGAATGGGAGATAATATAACTTTTCGACTGCCTAAAGAAGGAGAAATTCCCTTAGATTTCAAGGACGACGAGCTAGTAGTCTACCCTGAAATCATCAATTGGGGTCTTCGGTTTCGACTGGATCTTATGATCGTGGAATACTTTGAACTCCTCAACTTGTGCCCTAATCAGGTGACACCGAATCAATGGTTCACCCTTATGTTAGTGATTATGACATCTCAGCTTTCTCAGATTCCCATCAACATCAAGGACTTCATCTCCTAAACTCAATTTTCGAAAGGTCTGAAGCTTCCCTTTTACTACCTCACCTTGGTTGATGACCTTAAAATCATCGATGACCTTAAAATCATCGATGACCTCTTAGAAGGTGATAAATTATGAAAGTAGAAATTCGTTTTTATATCAGGAGCATGGGAGAATGGCAAAGAAATTTCCAATGCTAATCTTTCAAAGCTAAATCTCAACTGGAGAAGCAATTGTAAGCACTTCGAAATTTTTACATTATGAAATATATTATATTTTTTTGCCTCTCTTTCCTTAACTTTCTACTTGCATGATTATTTCAGAAATTTTGAGGCGTTATTCAGCGCGTAGACCAGCTGCTAAAGATATCTTCCGAAAACTTTCTCCTTGGGTTGAGAACGAATAGAATAATGTGTTCCACACTGCCTTCTAGCCCATTAATTTCCTCAACTTCCACATGTTCCCAATCTCAGAAGGTGCCTTGCCACCTGAAAATTTGATGTCAGAGCCTGATTCGAAGATTGTCTGCAAAAGGTTAGTTCATCCCGATTGTAAAGTCTTCCTTCCTATTCGCAACAGATCAAAGAGTCATTTACTAAAAAATAAAAAATAAAAAGCTATCAAAGAGAAGAAAGGTAAAAAGACAACTAACACATCTGGTGCTAGCCCTTCAATTCCATCGAAGCCAAAGCCTTGAAAAAGAAAAGTCGTAGAGAAACCCTCTCACCCGTCGAAGAAATGAGAGATCAAGAACCTTCTTCGAAGAAAAAGAAAGGTTATTATAGCTCCCATGGAAAGAAAATGAAACATGAGAGAATCACTTCATATACATTGGTCGATGAAGATAAAAACACTGTTGAAAACCAAAAAAACCAACAAAACCCTTTGGTTGAAGAGCAGACAACCAAAGACAACACTGTGATCATCATCGAAGACAATACTACTAATGAAAATGAGGCTGCTGAAAAATTTAATCCATATATTTTCATTAATTTTGAGAATACTGAAGCTCTTACTGGTGAAGACGATCCTGTTTTTCAAGTCATCCAAAATCACATGCTCAACTTTGGGAGACCAACACCAGCCGAGGCGTCTCTAGAAATTAGTTGTCCTCCTGTTCCTACCACCACTTTAGATATGATTCAACGTCCTAGTTCATCAGAAACAAAATTTAATCTTCCTCCTCCAAATCCTGCAATCGTTGTTGCAATTCAACTATTTACCGATCTTGATATTGCAGCAAAATCACTTGCTTGCCAAGTCGAAGCTTCTCAAAACCATCTAAAGCAATTGGCTAAAGATATGGTCTATTACAAAGAATCTTACGAAGCTTGAGAAAAAATTAAGAGAAGACTTGCACGACAAAAGGGTTGATCAGTTTCACATGTATGAACTAGCAAGGTCCAAACTTATAAAAGACGCTCGGTACATGAAAAATCATCTGCGAATCACACACATAGTTGAGACAGAATTGCTGACGACTTCTGATGAAAAGGATATAAATAAGCTCAAGACTGATCATGCTACTGAGATATCCAACTCTAAAGCTCTACAAAATTCTTTTAACCTTTCTGAGAAAAAAAAAATCAAGAACTGACCGAGCAGATTGATAAACTAAAGAAAGATTTGAAATGGAAAAAGCTGCTGCGGTTGCTGCTGTCGAGGCTGAACTTTTAAAAGACATGGTAGCTGCTATTAACAATAGAAAATAAGAAAAAACCATTCTCCTTCTTCGAGAACTTCACGCTACTTATCCTAAAATCAACCTCACAATTTTATGGAACGACTTTCCCATCGATTCGTCATCCGAAGATAAAGATGAAGAAGAATCATCCGAGGACAAGGAGTCATCTGATTAACTTTATCATATTTTTTTGTGTTTGTCAGGTTAAAAAATAGTTTTTTGTACTTCAACGAATTAATCTAATTGATAAACGGTTTTAATGTTTTATTATTCTCTTCACATATTGTTCGATGCTAAATTATAAAAATAGATATAATTATAAACTGTAAACTTTCCACCTCAAATACCTTAACAAAATTGGTGAACACGGTAGCTCTTCGAAAAATTCTCAATGTGTTGTTAAGGTTTCACATAAAAAATTGTAAATGTGATTATTAAACATGGTTGTTTCTTCGAAAAGTGTTATAAACACTTCGGAACATTCTAATTTTAACCAACCTCAAAGATGATCATTCTTTGACAAGCTATTAAGATAGTTATATTCGAGCATGTGTAAACAACCATTGGCCAAAAACAAACTTTATTGATAATATTGAATATGTACACAACGCCTCGTTAAAACCTTCATAGGCCAACAGGATAGAAAAGAGTGTCCCATTTGAAAGTAAAAGTCCCAAAATACAAAGAAAAATCTACTCCCAATAAAGCTTCAAGTGTTATATATTTCATGGGTGCTGAAGCATCCTCCCTTGAAAATCACAAAGGCGATAAGACCCTGGTTTTATCCTCTCAACGACCATATAAGGCCCTTCCGAGTTCGGAGCCATTTTTCCAAGGCTTTTCTCCTTTGTGTGCAAGAAAACTTTTCTCATCACCTTATTACCTTCTTTGAACTCTCTTCTTTTCACCTTCAAATCATATCTATTCCTCATAAGAGTTTGATAATGAATTGCATTCAAATGAGCTTGAACTCTTTTCACCTCAATCAAATCTAAATTCATCCTTCGAACTTCAACATTAGATCTTTCAGAATAATGACTTATTCTAAAAGATGACATCATAGATTCAATAGGGCTGACTGCATTCATTCCATATGCCAAAGAAAAAGGAGTTTCTTTTATAGCCTCTCTAGGAGTTGTCTGATAAGCCCAAAGCACCTCTTGCAAATAGTTTGGCCATTTTCCTACTGCTCCCGTCAAATTCTTCTTTAGGCCATCTAAAATTGTTATGTTTGTTACCTCCACTTGTCCATTAGCTTGAGGATGAAAAGGTGTTGAAAAGCATTGTTTAATTTCTTTAGAAGTACAAAATGAGGCCATCTCCTTATTATTAAACCGAGGGCCATTATCTGTTGTAATCCTCTGAAGAACTCCAAAATGACAACAGATGTTGTTAACAATAAATTTGATCACGTCTTTTGCTTTTGTCCCTGATAACGGTTATGTCTCTACCCACTTTGTAAAATAATCCACCGCTACAATTATCATCTATCTTCCTGCAGAAGCCATCTGCAAAGGTCCCACTAGATGAATCCTCCATCTATCAAATGGTATTGCCTCAGATATGGACATAAGCGGTACTGCTGGTCTGTGAATATCATTGGAAAATATCTGACAAATATGTCAACTTCGAACTAAATTCTTAGAATCATTCATGATTGTAGGCCAATAGAACCCTGCAAGTAAAACTCGACATAAGAGAGCTTTGAACCCACAATGAGCTAAACCTTCACCATCATGCAACTCTAATAAATTCTTAGAATCATCCTTAATGCCTTTTTATACAATATTCCATCCAGTAATATATATCTGAAGGATTTACTTCTCAATTTTTTGGCCAATTGTGGATCATCTGGTAGTATTCCTTTAGTAAAAAAAACTAAAAATATTTGATCGCCAATCGCCTCGGGTTACATCAGATGTAAAAAATTCTTCTATACATTCACATTGGCTAGATTGAGTAACAATTGAAGGATTTTCTTGTAACAAAATTCAAGGATATTCTTCCTAGTAAGCGACATTAACCAAAGAGTCAGCAACCGTGTTACTCCCTCGCCCAATATATTCCATAATAACATTGTCAAACAGAAGCATTAAATTCCGAAATTCCCGAAAATATAAAATCAAACGATCCATTCTTGCTTCAAAAAATCCATATACTTGATTTTCTAACAATTGAGAATCCGTTTCCAAGCGCACTGAAGTTGCCCCACAATTTTTTTCCAATCTTAAACCTGTCAAAGCAGCTTCATATTCAGCTTCATTGTTTGAAGCATGAAAACCAAATTTAATAGATTGAATCATTGTCTCTCCTGTTGGAGCTATTAACTGAACCCCAGCACTGCACCCTAAAACACTAGATCGTCCATCTGTTCGAACAACCCACTTCGAATTCACTGGAGTATCCTCTTTACTTTCTTCCTCATCTGATCGGCTCGAATGGAATTCAATAAAAAAATCTACCAGTGCTTGCGCCTTTATTGTTGTTCGAGGTGTAACAAAATGTCATAGTCTTCTAACTCCACTGACCATTTGGTCATTCTCCCTGAAATATGAGGTCGTTTTAAAACATTTTTCAAAGGAAATGAAGTTCGGACTTCAATAGTATGAGCTTGAAAATATGGAAGCATCTTCTTAGAAGGAATCACCAATGTTAATGCCAATTTTACTAATTTCATATATCTCTTTTCTGCTACCACCAAACTTTTACTAATGTAATACACAGGCTTTGAAACTCCTGAATCATCATTTATTAACACTGCGCTCAGTGTAAAATCCGATACCGCAATGTACAAAAATAACTTCTCCCCATTTCAAAGCGTTAATAAAATCTCTGGTGATGACAACAAATTTTTAATGTTTGTGAATGCTGCTTCACATTCTGATGTCCATCGAAACCTGCTTGGTTCTCGTAACACTTAAAAGAAAGGAAAGCATTTGTTAGAAAATCTAGAAATAAATCGATTAAGTGCTGCTAACATTCCTGTCAGAATTTGCATTTCTTTGATAGACCAAGGTAAATTCATTGTTATAAAGGCTTTCAATTGTTCTGGGTCAGCTTCTATTCCTTTTTCACTGATGACAAAACCCAAAAACTTCCATGATCGAACTCTGAAGGTGCATTTTTCAGGATTTAACTCTAACCTGATTGCCCTTAAATTCAAAAAAGCTTCCTCTAAATTATCAAGATGCACTTCATCCTTTGAGATTTTTACCACCGTGTCATATATATATATATTTATATCTCCATATTTCCTCTGATCTGAGTAGGAAAAGCTTTATTCATCAATCTCTTATAAGTGGCTCCATCATTTTTCAATCCAAAGGGCATTACCCTATAATAGTGCATGCCCTATCAGTTATGAAAGGTGTGCATTCTTGATCTTTTGGATCCATTTGGATTTAATTATATCCTGCAAAAGCATCCATGAAAGTTGAAATTTTATTTCCTAAAGTAGAGTCAATTAATTGATCTATTCGAGGAACAGGAAATGGATCTTTGGGACAAGCTCGATTCAAATCTGTAAAATCCACACACATTCTCCATTCCCATTCTTCCTTTCCAACCACAACCAGATTTTTCCGTCCACAAAGGATACCGTGACTCCCTTATATGTCCGACCTTAGATAATCAAATCAACTTCGACAACAATCACTTTTTCCTTCTCTGAGGAAAATACTCTTCTTTTTTTAATAACCGGCTTAACCTTCGGATCAATAGCCAAGCTGTGAAAAATTACCTCAATTGGTACTACTCTTACATCCTCTGTCCTCCAAGAGAAGACATCCAATTAGAAGATAAAAACTCCAGCAATTTTTGACGTAGAAGCGGGGTCAATAAGGTTCCAATTCGAAGAACCTTCCCTTCCAAAAAAGTGAACTCCTCAATCTTTTCACTTATTGTTAAAGACTATGGGGTTTCCTTCGAATCGTCAACCCTTTTTTCAGAATCCGAGGGTACCCCTTCTAACTGCTATTCACGCATTAAGTCTCCACTGCTGGATCCTCAGATCCAAAGTGTAGTGGCGTAACATTCCATAACAACCTTCTGATCTCCTCGAACGACCCCAACTCGATCTCCAACCACATACTTAAAACACTCGTGAACTGTAGACACAACCCCATACATTCTTGAAAGCCAGGATCTTCCAAAAATAGCATTGTAACTTGTGGGACAGTCCACCACCACAAAAAGTACCTGAACCTTTTTCTTACATGGTCATTTTCCTAAACACACTTCACCCTCAAATTCTCCAAAAACACGAGCTGTTACACCCGTGAATTTAATAATCGTTCGATCTGATTGAGAAATCCGAGGTGGATTTGTCATTCTATCATAAGTGGATTTTAAAAAGACATTAGAAGAACTGCCAGTGTCAATTAGCACACGTCAAATTTCGACACCAGCCACCTGTGCTCCAATAACCACAACATCTTCATGTGGTCTTGCAGTACCTCGTAGATCATCTTCATCAAACAAAATGAAGGGAATAGCTTTCTTTCCATAAAAATGCGTAGACATTTTCCCTTCAATTTGAGTTGTCAAGTTGACAACATGCCTCTTCCTCGAACTATCCGAATTACCAGTCATCGAATCGCCTCTGAAAATAGCTAACGATTCAAAAACTCGCATAGCTTCCGCACATGTCCCTTTTCTATGGGCTCTTCGGCGGTCATTAGAAGCAATCTATTTAGATATTTTTCCACATACTCAGAAGAAGCATCAAAACATTCAGCCTGTGAATCCAAAATCATCAAATTCTCAGCTGGTCCAGCCTTCGAAGTTGATACAACATTATTTTTCGACCCACTCCCTTGCGACTTCACATAAGTCAGGAGGTTTCCATTTTCAATCAAAAATTGAATATTTTTCTTCAAAGCAACGTAGTCATTCTTATCATGCCCAATATCCTCATGAATCTGCAAAACTTGTTATTCCTTTCCTCCCTTGACCTACTAATCGAGATTGGCTTCATAAAATTTACGAAGCTCTTAGTCTTATCCCAAATCACAGTTACATTCTTTGTCAGATCAGCATAGTATTCTGGTTTAACCCATTGATTCGGTGTAGGCCTGTTATAAGTGTTAGATGGAGCGTGATTTGAATATCCACCACTCCGAGTGGGAAAATTGTTGTTCTTTTGCCTTGATTGCTGATTGTCATTTCCATTTCCATTTGAGGGCTTCCCCTGGTTATTAGCCGCTTGTCCTAAATTCTTCGGAGTGCTAACTGGTTCGTCTCGGACTCTAGTTGACTCCTCAACTTTAATATGATCCTCAACTTGAGCCATTAAAGCCCCAAAGGTTAAGGCTCTTCTCTCCGTCGTCTCATTGGCCAGATCCCCTGGCAATAATCCTAGCGAAAAGCTGTCATCGTCACATTCTCTTCACATTTTTCCAAACTAGCTTTGGTCAAAACAAATCTCTTCATATAATCCTTCAACTTTTCCCCCGGTGCGTGCTTACACTGAATAATGGTATCACCATTTGCTCTCATTTCTTTGCTTCCCACAAACTGCCACCAAAATGCAGTATAAAAATCTCTAAAATTTAAAATGGACCCCCTCGGAATCCGATTGTACCACTTAAGAGTTGTTCCCTTAAAAGTCTGTGAAAATGCATGACACACCAGCCGGTCGTCATCTTCGAAATTCATCATATAGTTCTTGAACTGTTCGATGTGATCATCGGGATCCTGCATCCCATCAAACTTATCTACCTTGGTAATGTCAAAACGCTTCGGAAGGGTCATGGAACAAATTTCACTTGTCAATTGAGAATTTCTCCAGTCGACACCTTGAACAAACTGATAATATGTTCCTATTATAACATATAGATTTCGATCAGTTTCAGCATACTGGTTCAAAGTGTTTCCTTTGCACCATGTAGAATGCGGAACATTATCCCTTTTAGATTTACTCTCCTTTTTATGTTTCCTTGACTGATCTCTGTCTGATTCCTCTTTCGAAGAACCCTTGTATCTCTTAAAACCCAAAGTTGAGCTTTCTACCTCCTCGTCACTAGAGGTTACGTACTTCTGTTTATTTTTTTCCCTTTACGAGATGAATATCGCTCTTTAGGAGACACAAAACGCGTTTTTTGTGCTCAGATTTAGCTCGTTGGTCATCAAAAGATCGATCTGATTGACCTCTCATCTCAGTCTTTTCTGTTTCTTGTCTAACCTCGGATTTAAGCTTTGCCGAGTATTTCTCTTGTTCTGTTTTTTCATACTTCTCATTTAATGCATTAATCTTGTCTAAAAGGTGGTTCATTCGTACCTCAATATCAGATTGAGTTTGGATCGGAGATGATCCATCAGGTCTACTTCCGTCCCTCTGTAAATCATCTTTTAGAGTTTCCATCACTGATTGAAGCGTAGGATTGTTCTCAGGATTCATCGTATTAATTTTGAACAGAATATACAACAAGATTGTATCAATTTCGAACAGAATAAGTCATTGATTTCTTTTATTCAGTCCCCAGTGGAGTCGCCAATTTGATGAGTTAAGATTTCACCTTAGTAAATTGTTATAAGAGAAGTCTAGAGAGACATAGAGTTAGAAAGTTTTTAGAGAGAGAAAACTTAGGTACAAATGACTTTAATAGAAAAAGTGTTCAACCCTTTTATTAGAGAAGCCTTACTCTTTATATAGAGGAACCAAGACTTAGCCTCAAAAGTGAAATCTGTTAAAAAAAAATTGCTATTTAATCTTTAATAATTATACATTATCACAAATATTTTCGAAAACTTATATTACATGTAATTTAAGCACCTAACTTACATTATTTACAATTTAATTCTTAAATTTATATATTATAATAATTTAATCTTCAAAATCCGGCTTCTATATCAAGAAAGTCTCTTTATCACTAATGAACATAATACTACGTCACGTGACTGATGTGATTTAAAACCTGTGAATAGTAACAGATCAATTCAATTTAATGAATAATTTGAGGATTTTAGTTGAAAAAGATGAATGGTATAATAATGTCTTATATTTGAGTTGGTCTCCTAGAGGGGTAAATGAACAATAAACCAACTGAGCCAAATGGGCCACTCTGTAAGCCTTTTTATAAAATGGGTAGTTAACAGTTGGTCCAATTATACTTGGCTATCTCATTTTGAGTTATTTTAACGTCATAGATTTTTAGAAAAGAATGGGACTCGACATTATTAATACCCATCAGTAAAAGACTATGAAATTACTACATTCCAAATATGTTAACTTTAACACAAATAAAATACGTGTTTTCCAAAAGGAAAAAAAAAAGATTTGAAAACTTATTTAATAAATATAATAAAAGGGAAAACTAATAATTCAGTATAAATTTATAATATTTTAATTTGAAACTTTTTTTACTAATCATATATAATCTTCGAATAAATATAATAAATAAAACAAAATTTTATAATATTTTATGTTTTGGTTTTTTAATACAATATTCCGGTGAAAATTTACTCACCGGATAAGTATATCACATAAAAATAAAATCTCAAAGATAAAAAAATAATAATTATAAAAATAAATAAAAATATTGGTTTAAAGATAAATTAGTATTTTCATAATATTACAATTTACTTTGAATATTTTTATGTATTTTAATAAAAATTAAAATTAGTAATTGGAACGAATTTCATTAGACTTTTCATCTTCACGAATTAAATGACGAATATTGGATTTTAATGATTGACAAGCCAAAAAATTTAGTATCGTTAGCGCTATTCCAAAACAAATGCAGTGGTACTGTCAGGTGTTATGTCAAATCAAATTTGTTTGGTGTGTTAAAATGATTTGCCAAAACAAATAGTTCTGTTGTTGTTGTAGTGTTATACCGATCTAAACTTGTTTGGGTGGCTAAATGCTATATTGATCCAAACTTATTTGGTGTTGTTGCGCACTATTGACAATCTCGATGTCAAACTCAGATGGTTAGACCTCATATAATTTTTGAGATTTTTTAATGTCCTCGTATATGTCTCATTTAAACCTTCTTCGATTAAAAAAATTTAAAAACATTTTATAGAGAAAAAGAGAATACATAATCGTGTAATAGGTTTCTAGATTTGGTTTCCTAACGGTCGATGCGATAGTAAGTTTAATTTATAAGAGATTTTTTAATGTCTTTATATATGTCTCATTTAAATCTTCGCCGATCAAAATCTTTTTAAAAAAAATTATGGAGAAAAAAGAATACATAATCGTGTAATCGTTTTTTAAATTTGGTTTCCTAACGGCCGATGCGATAGTAAGTTTAATTTTTTTATGCAGAAAAAGAGAACACATAATCGTGCATAGCCTTTTTTAGATTTGGTTTCCTAACGGTCGATGCGATAGTAAGTTTAATTTATAAGACGTTCCAAACCGCCTATGTCTGTGGTAGCACTAGACTTTGAAGTACAAATAAAGATGAACTAATTAAAAAAAACAAGACATGAACTAAAAACAAAGGATCTGAATTTAATAATGACCAACTTAGATGTTCCATGTTATGATGCACATGTGGTAATCCGAACACAACACGTTTCCATATAAGAGGGGTGATGAGGATATTGACGATACATGTTATACACGCATGAGTTTCAAAAACATATAGACTAATGTTGGAGGTGTACCCATCGTTCGATCATGACAACTAATATCCAAGATAAATTTTTGAAATTTTAAATACGAAAGAGCTTGAGACTTATAGCCTCGCTAAAACCGTCAAAGCTTTTATAACTTTTAGGCATAAACTCAATATACTATTTTTTTAGTTTTATTCTCTTTATCGAAGTGAAAATTATACGTAAAATTCTGAAAATAACATTATGCACGATCAGTATGGAGTTAGATAACCAAAATCATGAGGATATATTATGTTCGGACAGCCTCTTCCAGTCCATCGAAGCCAATCTTAAACCACCCCGATATGGAAATGGAGCACGTGGTATGCATGTTTGTTCAAGCATAATCACTACCCAATACACTTGTGTCACCTTGGAAATGATAATATCAACACCTTAGTTGGTAATTGAAGGAAGTTGAGACTAAGAGATATATGGGTATCAAAATTAATCTTGGTGTCATTATTTTGGATTGAGTCATCAATAAGATGTACTCATATGAAGAGCCTTATGTCTTGGAGTATTATAAGAAAAAGAGAAGATTTATGTTTAAACTATTATTCGTCTACCGAAAATTTATGAGACATCGCGCACAAGAATAATATGCTGTATTTTTCACATGTTTATTTCATTATGAGGTTCAAATACCAATGTACATTATTCTCTTTGAGTTCTTTCACTGCACGGGTATGTGCACAAGCCAATTGATGTCAGACGACTTACGGTTTTTTATGACTATAATAATGGATTATGACCTAACAAAGTATCCTTTTAGGATTATAAAGTTTATGTAATTGTTGACCATCAATTCACCAAACAAGTGCCCCTACTACTACATCTCATTGTAAAGAATCTATCAGGTGGACTTGACTGGGAAAAACAATAAAAGTACTATTTTCTATTTATTAGCGATAACTGAGAGACTAGTTCCAAAAGTAATTGTTGCCACCGCACGTCACAATATTTTCCGAGGTAGGTTCTCTCACTATTTTTATTATACCTATTATTTTTATACATACATAGTTGTACTACATGTTATCGTTAGATAGTACTAAAGCAATAATTTATATGGACAAATTATACGTATTACTATACCAAGCTGCATGATGTACACAAGGACAAGGTCATATTGCTGAGATATTTTACCTAAGAAAGATGAAAATATGAGTACCAAACTCTACTAAGTTTAGAAAACTTCAGATGGACAAGATACTGGTCATACCTCAAAAATAATTATTTTTATTAGTACGAAATAAATCAGATGCCTGTGTCGCGCCTAAACAAGGAGAGAGATCTTATCCACGAATCCTCAATGAAGAAGATGATTTTTTAGTTCTTTGAGTATACATTGATGTGTCTGAGCCAAATCATATCAAATGGATGAAGGTTTCTTATGGTTGCCATAATGGCTTCTCATCTAACCAAGTTCCCTTTTAAGATAATAGAGTTTTAATCACTAACAACCATCAATTGTCCAAACAAGATCAGCTACTACTATTTATTACTTTCAAACATCTCAAAAATGGTGAGCGACCTACCTAGCTTAAAGAAACAAAAGCGTTAAATATAATATATTTGGCAATGATAACTGACAAACTGGTTGGCTGAGGCAACAACCTTCTATTGTATATTACTAGACTTTCTAAAGTACACTCCCTCACTTTTTTTATTATACTTATTATATTTATAAAGGCATAATGGTATGACATGTTGGCGTTATGAGAATTATATCTATTATACTATCATGTTAGTGCAACAAGTTATACCCTTAAAATAATTAATTTTGTTCATGTGAAAGAGGATGAGGAAAATAAATGAGGGAGATCCTATTCGAGTTTCCTCTAAAAAAATAGATAAATATCCTGAAATAGGACCATCTGGTCAAGGTGATCTGAGGTCTTGAGACGAGGAAACGAAAGATTGACGCAATGAATATTGCGTGAAAGGAGGAAAATTATGAAAATAGATAAATAAAATTATGTGTCTAAGATGGGTTAGAAAATGAAAGAGAAGTGTGCACAAAGGTAGTGAATAACCCAAAATCGTTAAAAACAGCCTTGTATGGTAGGAATTACTATGATATTGAATAGAACGTGGAAGGAAAGAGCAATCAGTAATACAAATATTATGGTCTCATTCGAGTTAGAGTAAAAATCATAAGGTCGAGTCTCGGTCATTTGAGCACTACGAAATAAGAATGTGAACCTAGCAAAACCCCAAGGAATATAGTGGAAACCCAAACTACTACAATTTAAGAAAATTATTATGTTGATTGCATAAATATTAACCTCGAAAACATCCAAATATGAAGATAGACTAACCATCGATAGAGGGTAAAAAACATTAATGATCCTCGGGTTTTATATTTGTAATATTTTAATCTTTCATATTCATTGTGGTCTTGATGTTTCAAAAATTGGCATGTTTTAATCTTTTATGTCAACTTTTCTAACATATTGGGCACCTATATTTCAAATACTATTATTTTTTTGTCCCATTTATTACTTTACATGGGGGACCAAAATATTATAAAAATAAATACGAAGGCTAGAAGGTAATTTTTTCGAGCATAAAGGACTTGGATGTAATAAAAGTGAACACAAAGGACCAAAACATGACAAATATTAAACACTAGGGACATTAATATTATTAGCCATCGATGGAACTAGTTGCACGACTTATAAAATTGATAATATATGTAACTATACTTTGTTAAATGTTTTCCAATTGATGTTTTGTCACAAACTAATATCAATGTGTTTATACATGCGATGTTAAATAATATTGTATTGATGTAGAGCGCATGTAAGGATACCAATATGGATCCTTTAGAATTTTAACCCATTATACGAAACTCCAAAATCTAACGGGAGATATCATTGCAAGAGAAAAAAAACTAACTTAACCAAACATCTCCAGACGGTTGCACATAAGCTTGGTTACAACAAAACATATATACCTGACCCATAAAATTACAATGCAGTAAAATATGTTGTATGATACATGTGCGTGCATAACAAAATATTGATCAAAATTGATCAAGACCAACTAAAAGTAGAGCGGTCCAATTAAAAGATATATGTTATTAAAACATAATAAGTGGGGCATATAACAGACCTAGAGACGGGTCGACAACGAGAAGTAAATATAATTTCAAATATTTGTGCACCATTCTTGTAACTATACCTTGTAGGGTTCTGTGTATACATCCTTCAATAATAGTGGCCATAATGTAGGTCACCATATGGTTCGTAACCGAACCGAACTCGTGAAAATATGAAGGTGACAAAAGGCTAATACAGACCAGGTAAGCGCATGAAAAGATACTAATGCCGCAAAAGAAAATTGATTCTAAAAAAATATCTTACTGAATTTTTTTAATGTAATTTTTAGATATATACCTCAAAACTATTTTTAACTCATTGAAAAAAATATAATATTGATTATCTTGGAAGAACCCAAGTTTCCATATGGTCGATGCATTATTTTATGCAATTTGTTTTCTGACATACTTATGCGTGGTATTATTTGATATAGATAATTTTAAGAAATTTGACTCATATTACTAGAAGTAAAAGTACACCAAGAGTTCGGCTGGTCCAATGGGAAGTAGTTAGCCATAACTGGATATAAACAATATGGACCCACAAAACCAACCATGTAAGAGTAAAAATGAAGGACAAGTCCAAAGTTTGTCTTGCCCAAATCATGAGCAAATAATAAAATTTAAGTACTTTTAAGTCTATGTATCATTAGATAACACATATCAACTTAATAGCGAAACATAAATTAAGTGATATATTACTCTCATCCTCCGATGAATTGACTTCCTCTTTAGAAATTCATCATATTTTACTCTAGAAACTTCAGTCTCGACTACCGACCAAACTGGAAACTAAACCACATCTTATGGACATTGCAACCGGGGGATGTACTCTTATAAGCATCCAATATCTATATTCAGAAACGCTGCATGAATGCTAAAAATAAGGTTCACCTCCGGTTTTTTACCCGTCTGTATGGTTGCGTCATGCTTACTTCCTCTATTTCAACCACCTGATTATGCATCTCTTTTACACCTAATGTTATGAAATATGAATCATGTGACCTTTTTAATTTTATCATGATTAGTAGTAATTCTGATAATCTTTGTATTTTAAGTATGTCTCTTATTAATAATGTAAATGGTTTTGATTCCTAAAGTAATCCCCCTATTTTTTTTATAGGTTTGGTTCACCACTTTATTTTAATGAATTTGGTTTTATTTTCAAGATTATATTATTTATTTATTTTATAATTTATTTTTTTTAAAATTCTAATTAGTTTTTTCAGTAGTGTGTTTTGGGTTGATAGCTGCAAGTTATAAGTATTTGCATCTACTAGTGGTTGGCCAAAATCTTTGGGTAATGCAAAGAGATTCTGGTGGCAAACCACTCATCTAATTATCCTCTCATTTACTATAATATCATTTCGACGTGTTGGGCTTCAATTGACTCGGATCCCTCTAATGAGAAGACTAACCCATTTATTCCTACGACTGAGTTTGTTGAATAGAAAAGTATTACAGAGCTGGAGATTTTACCAAGCAGGGCTCGTCTTTCTATTTATGCTTAGTGTTTCTTGGAATGCCAAAGAGTTAAACGAACCTGTTAAGCTCGATTAGCGTTGAGCTAGGTAAAATTTGCAATCAATCGGGTAGTGGGGGACCAAACAAATCTCTGTATCCATCCATCCATCGACCATAGTGCTTTTTTGTGCTAGGTCACTGACATATCCTTTGTATTTATTATAAAAACTACTCACTATCAAAATGAAATACGATCGATTATCTACCCAAGAATATAGAGAGTTCCACATACGAGAAAATGTCACAAATAGAGTTGAACCAAATAACATTGCAAAGGTATAATGATAGTAGGGTCGGGATATCTCCGCCCTCCGAACCGGACGTGAAGGTATCCTCTCATCCGGCTCTCTGTAGGGAAATCTGTTAGTAATAGTATTTCTATCACGATCTTTATTGAGACTAAAGTTCGAATGCATAAGTTTGACTCAATAATCAGATGTATAACCACTTTCTGGTATGATGTTACTAGCCATGCCTCACACCCTATTGTTAGGGTGTAGATAATATGGAATACTAGTGTAATCACTATTTTCACGTCATTTTTTTTCTTGCGATACATTCACTATAAAGCGATAAGTCATAATTCCTCTATTTATTTTCACTTCACGATCATTTATAATTTTTATTATAGTCTAGATTGCATCCCCCTGTGGTATGACCTTGAGGCTATTTTGGCTCCAGATTAGGGTACCCTTGGAGATTTCAACACTACTATAAATCAGGGAAGCACATTGGTTCCTTAGAAAATTGGTCTGTGATAATTGACGATTTCAACAAGTGTTGTTACCAGTGTGAGCTTAGAAAATAATCACTTTATTGGTTTCTATTTCACATGACTCAACAAAAATCCTATCAACCTTATCTATTCTATGACTAATTGTATCCTAATCAACAATGACGAAGCACGTCTTTTCTAACATTTTATTACTGTTACAGATTCACCCGATCTTCTGATCATACCACAATCACTCTTAACCTAGGAACTCATCGCATGCATCGGGAAAATTTAATTTTGTTAACATATGGAAATCTCATCCTCAATTCAAAAAATTATATCCAACAGTCGAACCTTCCTAGCCCCATGCAGGGTATAAAATTGGTCTCCTAAAAACCCATCCATCTACAGTTCACTCCCATAGAAATAAATTGTAAAGAATATAATGACATTAGAAATTGAGTTTACAATGCCTAAAAGACCTTATTCCATGCCGAGGCACTCATCCCTCAGAATCTCACAAACTCCACTCCACTCTCTAAAAAAATTAAGAATTCCTCTACTTTCCTTTCTCAGGAGAGCTAAATAATATTTTTTAAGAAAATATATAGAGAGAATTGGCTCAAGATAGGTTATATGAACACCAAATTATTTCACAACAGTATCAAAACACATAACTTACCCCTTGTCTCGATTTCAAATTGTTGAGGCGATCTGATTGCCAACACTTCCAATATCGGAAATGTCATGGTTAGCCACTTCAAAGATGTTCTTACTACTAGGCACCCTCTTGGTTACTAGAGCCTAGATATATTTTTTACACTCACTACTCCTATGGTAACTTGCAGGATAAGACATCTATGATTCACATGGGCATGCACCATAGTTAGCACGTGGCGGCCGTGGCGGTCTGTGGCGACCGTGGCAAGGCGAGGTGAGGTGATATCGCCTCAGGGTGGGGCATGGCGAGGCCCTTAGCGTGGCGCTCGCCATGGCGGCCTGGGCGACCGTGGCGGTTGTGGCGCTTGTCGTGGTGGCCGTCGCGAGGCATTAAGCATGGTATTTTTTTCTAAACTAAAAAAATAAAAACCTAAAACTAAGTTTTGGAAATATGAAGATGTTCTGGAATGAGTTGATGTTGGAGTTTTTGAGGTTGATGAAGTAAACTACAATATTTGGTCTAAGAATTTATCATCTTCAACTAATCGTATAAGAGTTCGGAGGTTTGTTGATGACAACTCTGAAGAAGAAGATATTTTATTATGGGATATAAATAGAGAACATGGCGGAGATGAGAGGTGTGAAGATGTTTTCTCGGACGATGATATATTTTAGTCTATGTTTGTCATTTGACTCAGATGTTTTACAAATTATGTGATTGAATGTTTTATAACTCGATCTTTTAGTCTATGTGTTTGTCATTTGACTCGGATGTTCTAAGAATTATGTAAGTGGATGTTTAAGTTGTTTGTTAGTTTAAATGTCTAAATAGTATTATTTAAATTACACTTATATGCTATAAAAATATTATTCAGGTAATGGATCTCCGCATGTCATGTGGCGATCGCCTCGCCGCTGTGGCTTTTTTAGCCCTCTTCGGCACGGGCCGCCGCACGCCATTGATAACTATGGCATGCACTGAAATTAAAATAGTTTATTCATGTATTAATAACAATAAATATTTGAGGATTGATGGACTTAATTGTAGTTACTTTAAGAACTCCTGGAGCATGTAGGTAAGGATATTTTCAAAGAGGTCATTAACTTTTTCACCTTTGGCCATTTTGAGTCATCTTGGAATTCCACCTTTATCGCCTTAATTCCTAAAAATTACAACCCCGCGTATGTCATTGATTTTAGTCCTATAACGTTACGCAATGTTGTATACAAGATTATCTCCTTATTTTTGGCTAATCAAATTAAAAACTCTTTTCATATATGATCGAAGATTTTAATCGAATTTAGTATCCGGAAGAAGCACTTTTGACAACATTATACTTACTCAAAATATTCTCAGGGGTACCACACTAACTGCAATGGAAAAAGGGTTCCACTAAAAATCGGCATCGTGAAAACCTTTGAAAATGTTAGTCGACACACATTTTTTATATCCTTGTTGTCATGGAGTTTTCGAAAAATATGATATCATGGATTATTTAATATATAGCCATCCCTCATAAAATATTAACATAAATGAAGATCTTAACAAATAATTCCATGGTAGGAAGGGTGTCTGGCATTGTGAGCCTCTTTCATCTTTTTATTTTATTCTCGTTATGGAAGAACTTTCCAGTACTCTCAAAGAGAAAATTAATGACAGAAATTGAAAATTCTATTGAAAGTTTCATAAGCTCAAAATAGTAAGTCTCTGTTTTGCTGAGATCTTAATCATATCATGATATTCTTACCTCCCTTAAACTTATTAAAGATGGTCTGGATGACTTTTTTATCACTGGTAAAAGTCATAACTTCCTTCTAACCTCATAAATATTTTACGATACAAGGCCGCCTTCTTTCTAAGGAAATATATGGTAGTTCCTCTTCTTACGAGATAAATTTTACATACCAACTATTGATCTCTCGTTAATAACATTATTAAGTGTATTGTTTTTGGACCTTCGAGCGTATATCTTACACAGGCTATCTTCAACTTTTAAAATCTATTATTTTTAATGAGCATGTATACTAGTCATCAATTTTTATTCTTTGTTTGAGGGTTTTTAAAGAGCTTTTGGTCTGACAACGAGATAAAAATCTCATGGTTACGGTGGCATGGTCCACTATTACACTGTCCACGAATGAGCGCGATTTCGGGATTCTTGACCTAAAAATCTAGAATGAGACAGTTTTCCTTAAAAAATTTAGTCTCTAATAAGTGATAACAAAAACTCAATATGGTGCAACTAGATTAAATAAAAAAAATAACTTTTGGGATTTAGATCTTGGCTCCTCTCTCTCTCCTGGACTAGGAGGAAAAGTTTACATCTTAAGTCTCTGGCTAGCAATTTGTACAGGGTGGTGATCGATAATAAGAAAGGAAACTACTTCTAATACAATTCTCCAACTTCTTTTTTAACATATTACGAGAAATATATCATCCATGAATCAAGGTTTGGCAAGAATATCAAAAATTTAGACGTTATTCACAATGTAATATGGAACTTGTCATCTCATATAAATCTGCAAGTGTTAAAAAATGTAGCAATCTGTAGGATATCAACAACCTCATCATCTTGCTTTCTCCCCCAATATCCTCTACAATTATGTCTATTACTGTATTTTGAATAGAATAATCACAAAGTACACAATTAAAAACACCTAAAATTTTATTTGTACGCTTATCCCATGTGTCAGATAAGTCTAGTTAGTGTAAATTCAATATTTCTCATAATTTCTTCATTATTTGGCTTTGTATCCAGGGAAAACTATCCACCCATGAAAAGCTTATGAGTTGGGGATTAAATTCCCTCTGGAGTGAGTCTTATGTAAAATATGTCATAGCCATCTTACCCCAAACGGATGGTGAACACTTATATGCATAGTTGTTGCATCTGTGACACTAACAATACCTTTCAAATTTTATAATGTCACGCGAGAATGCACTTTTAATGAAGTCTTTAAGTCTTTATTCTATTATTTTACCGTCACTAAATATAGAAGCATTATTACACTCTCATTGTTTGATCATGGTTGGAAGGAGAATTTTTTCTATGTTTATGAAAATTAGGATTCAGAGTCTTCTAATATTATTGGTATTTTTGAAAGACAATGGATATAAAAAATTATATTTCATTTTTAATATGCTTATTAATTTATTAATTTATTAATTTATATTTTATCATATACTCATACTGATTGTTTTTTAAATGTTTCCATAAGCTAAACAACTTCTAAAGACTGGAAAAAAATAAATACAAGTCACAGTTTTCTCTGGTAAACTTTCTATTCATGCTTACCCTTCTTTGAAAAATAAATTTCATAATATTATCACTCAATAAAAAGGTTATTATATTTCCGACGAGTTATCAAATCATGGATATGAACACCAATACTTATATTGATGATAATTGTTTTACCGATGATATAATAAATAATCTTGGAAATGAAAGTGAATGGAGTATGGATCTTAGCATCCCAAAGCCACATGGAACAAAGCAACCGAAGGAAGAAGAAAAAGTAGAAAAACAAGTTAAAGGGAAAGGTTCCAAACCACCGACGGACAAGTCTTCCAAAAAACGTTGTGCTCCTTCACCAACCAGTCCATCCAAAAAATAAAATAAAAAATGAAGAAGAAAATTATTGATGACTCTACTCCTGAAAATATTCATATTTCTAATCCTACTGTTACTCAATTAACACCAAAATTCATTCTTGTTCGTTCAAGTAATCCCTTTATTCTTAGTAAATTTTGTAAGTTTTTTTATCATAACTAAAAATTTTCTACCATATCTGACAATTTTATTATTAAAAAATATTTCATCTTAAAATATGTTTGGAGATGATTCATCTTTGATAGATTCTCAATCATTCATCCGTTACTATCACCTAGTGTCCAAACAATTATACAGCAAGCCTTTCAAATATTGTTCTTCTCCATCGTTAAATGGAAATTCATATGGAGGAAAAAAGTTTCTAACTTATTTAAAATATAATTTTATTTACCCTATATTATTAAAGAGCTCGTTAGATTCTATACTTCTCATTAGTGGATAATTTATCCTTGACGAAATAAATCTCTTAAATACTAGTCTTAACCCTTCTATTCAGTTTTCGACGGGTCAGTAAAGTTACAAAAAAGATATTTGAAAAACAAATGTCATTAGCAAATTGAAAGTCTCTAAGAATGAATGTTCAAAACAAAAACTACAGCTTGACAACAACTTAAAATTAAAAATGCTCAAATTTTCAAACTTCAATCCTCATGGACCTTATTGAAAGAAAACATCGAGAAAATCAAAATTGAAATTAAAAATGCTATAAAGATAATATATTAATATCCAATAAGTAAAGAAAATATTAACTTAACAAGGCTAAATAATTGGGGGACCACCGACGTCAAATGATCCTAAAAAGAATACTTGACAACAATATTCGCAACATAGTTTTTATGAGACCATATTTTAAGTAATTTCTTGAATAATATAAAGTTATATGTCGTACAAGTTGCGCCAGTACCTTCAAGATTTAAAAGGAAATAAATTTTCCTTTCAAAGTCATAATTAAAAATCCCAAAGATGTTGATATCGGTAAAGATGACGATATCAATGGTATAACGAGTCCTAATAATATTAGCAGAAGACAAACGTCTCTTTCACACTCCAAGTAAGATTTTTTCCCTACTTTTGCATGAATTTCTTTTGAAACATTAACTGTTTGGAAATTTTGCTAGTATTTTGATGCCATATTTTTTATATATGTTATAAACTCTTTGTCGGCTAGAATTAGGCTATTATCTTTATGTTTTATATTTTATTCTATGATGATATTATTTTTATTTGTCATATTGTTTCTTGCTTATATCAACTCGTATATTTTACAGTTTATGATTTTTAACTATCTTCCTCATCAGATTTCTCGACGATAAGTTTTACCTACAATTTGTGTAAATTTTTTGTTTCTTCTTTATATATTAGCGATGCATCTTACACTTTTCAGTTGGACTTAATTTATAGCTATGTTTGCATTAATTTTAGTGAGTGGCCATTTATTCTTTAACATATATTCTTGGTTTATAACATTACTCACATCTTAAGGACTTTACAACCTAGCCTTTACCGTCCTAGCGTAGCCTCTTACGCTTTTCAACTAGGATCGACTGAAAGTCGTATTTGTTTTAATTAAATGTATGACCTTTTACATTTTTCAGCTAGGTTTAACTTATAACTATGCTCTCTTATTAACTATAAATTTATTATAATTTTCTATCACGAACCATCATGTATTCATCATAATTGCCATAAAATATAATTTATTAAAACTAATCATAAACATGTCTTACAACTCCATCGGTACATTACATTACCCACTTATATTTTATTTTTAAAAACCTTCAAATAAATATTTCAAAGATATGTTAATGGATTTCCTTCCAATTTCATCAATTTGTAAGCTCTCTTATGTCTTTTAGAAACAACTTTAAAAGGTTCATCCCACTTTGGAGCTAATTTCCCATCGTTTTTATCTATTATTCCTTAGAATGATTTCCTTAACACCAAATATCATTTCTCAAATTTCTTGACTTTCAACTTTTCATTATAAGGAATCTGCATCAAAGTTCTATAATGCTCTGTTATGACTTGAGATTGATCTCTTAGTTCTTTTATTAAATCAATATAAATATATCCACTCTATAATGATCCTCTTATGAATAAAATTATATTATATAATTGGTCAACATAATTTATGTCACAAAAACTACTTCCATCTAATAAATCATAACAAATGGTATTTCGTTTGTTGTAGCTTTTTGAGTTGTTTTATATTCCTATAGAACTTCATTTAGGAAATCTGGTCATTTTCCCTTAGCCAATTCTACCTTTGTTTTTATCCCATATAAAATAGTTATATTTGGAACCTATGCTTGCGCATTTTCTTGTGGATAATATAGAGTAAAATATATTGTTGTATCCCATACTTTCTACAAAAACTTATCACCATATTATTTTGAAATGGAGGTTTGTTATCATTCATTAACACTCTCTGAATTTCATAACGACTCAGAATGCAAGATTGTGAAAATTCACAAACTTCTTGTAATCTCGTTCTTGTTAATGCCTTTGCTTCCACATATTTTGTAAATAATAAAAAATTAATATAAAAAATTGTCTATTTCATGTCTTCATTGGTAATGGTCCTACTAAATACATCCCCTATCTATCATACATACACGGGGTAGTATTTGAACCAATTTCCTCACCATGAATACAACTTGTATTAATAAAAAAACTCATAAAGATCAAAATGTTCTACCAACAACTTTTCCTCAGCTGAAATTGTTTGTGAATAAAACCCTGCCAAAGAAAATATTTTATCAATATTCAATATCCACAATGCACATAAGCTTCTCTTTCATGCAAATCTTTCAATATGAATAAAGCTTATTTCTTTTCCAGACATCATACCAAATACCACATAATATGTTTCCGATGTAAAATACCATAAATGACAACATACTTTACAACACACAACCGTAATGAACAAGCTTGAGATCATCCAATGGTACAGTTTCATCTTTAAAAAATAATACATATTCTCGTCACCAATTATTATCATAATCTATTGACAATACCTTATATTTTTTAATATTTATAAAACTCACAGAATTTCTTGTATTATTTCTAATGGATTATCTTCTACATTACCGAATTTTGCTAAAATATTGATTTCCTTATTTTCTATTCTTGGAACTTGTTCATATATAAATTTCTAAAAAAATGTTCAATTTTTTTCACTGTTTCCAAATACTTCCTCGTATTTTCTTATTTTGTTTCAAATTTACTTTGGAATGACCAACCACTAATTGAGAATCAAATATTAAACGAATGATTTGTTGCCCACAAATATAAGGTAATCTCATTCCAACCAACATATCTTCATATCCTTCTTCATTATTTGTAGTATGGAACATGAATTTAATATCTTTCTTGATTTTATCTCATCCAATAATTTTTAAAACAAAACCAACTCCAATACATTTACACCAGAAGATACATCGGCTTGAATAATCCATTCCTTATCGTTCAAATTAATTTTTGTCGGTGAACAAGAGAAGTCGTCATAATATCAAAGGGCGGAGAAGAATATGCTTGACTTGGTACGGAAGGTCTGGAGGGGGGAATTAGTGCAAAGATAGCTTATCGTCCAAATTAATTTTTGTCGGTGAACAGGAGAAGTCGTCACTATCTGATTCGTCAACCAAATGTTTTTCTTCAACTTCAGGAATGGATTTCAAGACCTTCCCTGGTCGAACATTCGTTGAAGCAAGTTTCCGATAACTAACCCCAACATGGTTTGAGGGGTACCATGTGGAGTTATTTGAGGAATTGCAACAACATGTGCGATTTTATTTTTTTTGGACCGCTTAGTTGGCCCCGAAGATTTCTTTCTTTTAGACCGATCTCCCTTACTTGTTTCTACAAGTTTTTCCTGATCACCAACCATCGAAAGAAACGTATAATATTTGTGCATGTCTTCGGAAGAGGAAAGGTCACCCTTGTTATGTTCCAAACAAGATTGATCGGGGGGTTAGACAATGACTAGACTAGATGAACAATGGTTACTTAAAGCTCATGATATGTCAAAGTGCGTTTGGAGAGGAGACCAATTGTCGCAAAACTTTGTTTGAAAAATTTCTAAAGGAGTGGGTTTCTCTTTAATACCGGCGAATCTCCCTTCTTCAGCCTTGTTAGAGATATTGAAACACCTCAAGAGTTTGTATCTTTCAAGACCCTCAAACGCTTTAGGCATGAAAGGTCAGAATTTAGTAGAAAAATTTGTTTACCTCTCTAAAACAAGATTTTCTTAACTCTTTTGAGCTGAGTAAATATGTGTAAACCTGAAACTATGAATGAAGGAAAGTATTTATAGAAAATGTATGAGCTTTCAAGGGCGTGAGGGCCGGAATAAGTTGAAGAGTCCTTTTTTTTATCATCAACTGCTTTAAATAATGATTTGACGCGTACAAGTATCGCGAAGTGGAAATATCTCTTTGATGTGTCTCTTTCTTCATGAATAATACTAGAAAGAATATTGGCGTGTAGTAGGAAGTAACCGACACGTGGTAAACAGTGATGTCATCAGCCTCAAATATTTTTGACACATTGACAAGTAGAAGTACGCATGCCAATTGAAATCAATGAAAGGGGAAAGTAAGGTCATAATAGCTAATGATGAAGTCTTGAATTTGAAGAAGTATATGTGATAAAGAGTAATTTGAGGAAGCTTTGTGAGGAGGGTTGACCAGAAAATACAAGTGACAAAGTCATCCGATAAAGATTTAAGGCAAAAATAATCTAGGGAGTGTTGCGAAGAGTCCATTTTTTAGATACGCCAGTGGAATATCTGATTAGATCCATTGAAGAAAAATTCATTGCATGGGTCTAAGAAAATGTCAAATGAGTAATAACCTGATGGGGAAGTGAAAGAACAATAATCCAAAGACATCAGAAAAATAACTTATCAGAAAAAGTCAACAGAGAAATAGCTCAACAAAAAGAAAATTTGAGAGAGCAATCTGGCAAGGAAACCCATAGGAAGAAAAATCTGAGGGAGCTCATGAGGAAGAGAGGTTTATCTCTACAAATCATTCCTTGTTCATGCACCTTCACAAGGACTAGGGGCTATTGATAAGGGGATAAAAATATTGTGAGGAATAAGCTTTAATATGATGAATAAAAGGTTTAAATTGATGCGATTAAATGTCAATGACTAAACTAAAGCAAACATAAGGGTTGAGGGGGTCATATGTAATAACTAGTAAACTTGTTTATAAATAAAAGGAGTGAAGTGAGAAGATTCATTTATAAGAGGGTAAATATGTCAATTCAGAACTTATCTCATGTACTATTTAAAGAACATTCCCTTTTTAGGGAAAGGGGCCAATGTAAAGTCCATGACTGCTACAATTATTCTTTTGGTCTTTTTCTATCTCTACTCATTCATTTTCTCTCTTTAGAAATATCCACATACGAAAATTTATGTGAAAGATACTCTCATACAAAAATAGTTTTAATAGGATTAATAACTAAGAAATATTTGAATTCATTAGTGGCGCCATCTGTGGGAAAACAATTGGTACCCGAAATTGTTGTTCTAAAATCATGGTATTAATCTAAAAACGTTGTACGAGTACTGGAGACAGAATTTCGTGAAGAGCTAGAGGCTGATCCAAAAAACCCTACGATCATAGACTCATCTCGATATCTCATGATTGAGGAACAAGTAAGAAACGAAGGAAACAATAACAATCGATCTGCTGAAGAGCTACTTTAAGAATCTGTCTTGGTAGCCCGACATAAAGAATAATTAGAAGATATTAAGAGTTTGAATGCAGAAAAGGAAGCAATAATCAGTATGCGGAGAATTAAGTCTGAGGTCCAACGAGAACATACAATAGGAATAGATCAAGTACAAGACGTCTCTCAGTCCGAGGAGAACCGTTTGAGGAAAATTCATCGTTCAAGTAAAAAAAGAGAAAGATCTGGACAACGTTACGAGTCAATATAATCCAGTGAATATTCGTCTTACAGCTCAGATGAATCTTTATCCTCGGAAATGGATAATCGACATTATACAAATTACAAGCAAAGAAATTCGAGGAGACACAAAGATGCTCATCGATATGCTTAAGGAGCAAAAGGTTCAAAGAAAAGAAAGTACGATCACAAAAACAAAACGTTTTACTCCACCTATGCAAAATTTTTATGGTAGCCATAATCATGAGTACCGTGTGAGTAATCAGTTTGTCTTTCCATCTGAGGATGGTTTATATGCAGCAGTGAATGAAAGTCTGGGGGAAGTTTGTATAAGGTGGGTCATAATTGGAGATTATCTCCACTCTCCCCGGAAATTTTCTCTGGTTATCTTCTGAAGTGGTTTTATATTTCTAAGCTAGAAAACTTTGACGAAACACATGACCTGGATAGTCATATCAAAGAATTCAAAAATTTCATGATTAATTACGATAATAAAGATAAACTGTTATGTATGGATTTTTCCAAAACTTTCGAAAAATGCTGCATCAAAATGGTATAATCTTTTTGCCTCATGGTTGTATCAAAATTTTGACGTGTTATGGAGCATGTTTTGCCAGCATTTCGTGGGAAGCAAAAAGTTTTGTGCGAATGTGGATACAATAATCTATTGTAGGTAAAAGGTGGGGGGAAAGTCTACAAGAATATACAAAACATTTTATCCAAGTAAAAACTTTGAGTTTTGGGAGGACAAAGTGGCTCTTGCTGCCTTTCGAATGGGTTTGCTCAATGGGGTAATGAAGGATAATGCTGCGGAAAAAATGGATGTAACATTTGTAGCACTACTGGATCAGATAGAGAAAAGAATTTTGGTAGAAGAGACACGAGCATCAGAGTTAGAGTCCATGTCATAGTTTAATCCGAATCAATTTTACTAAGATCCAACGACGATAATGAGTCATGCACCACCATCAAATATCTGACCCTAAGTATCACAACCGAAAAGTGTAGTCTGATCTCAAACACCAGTTTAATGTATAAGTCATGCACCTCAAAGAGTGAGAGAATATGAACTAGTAATCAATACTCATCAATATGCCCGACCCATGTCAAACAAATGGATCTGACCAGCTAATTTTTCCGAATTGACTGAGTTTGTGGCGACAATCTTCAAGAAAACGCGTTCGCATGTACACTTTTACAAACGATTCTCAATGCAGACTCCAAGGGCGAACATAAATAATAAATATTGTCAATATCACGAGGATATCGTGAACGATACGAAGGATTGTATGGCATTGAAAAAAAAGATACAATACTTGATTGAAAATAGGAAGTTGACCGCATTTGTGAAGAAGAATTCTCTGGTTGCTCCAAAACAAGAAGTTGTCCCAAAGCAAGAAGATGCTTTATTTATATCAGAGCCAATATACAAATAATCTATTAATACGTTTGACATCTCTAATGAGTATTTAGATCCTAAACCGGGCAGAAATAGTATAAATATAATGAAAGAAACGATAGTGAGAGGAACGTTAGTGAAATATGTGCTTTCTTTGAATTACTAACAATTTTTGGAGGAGATACTGTTGGAAGAGATATTATTAGTCTAGCAACTCAATTGGAAGCAGGCGCTTCACCATATTTGTATAGAAGTTTTTCTCCAGTAAAAAAAATTATAATATGCGAGATGTAGCTGGTCCACATGAAGATGTGGTAGTTATCATGGAAGAGATAGTTAGAAATGAGATACAAAACATTCTATTCGATATTGGCAGGTCTGCCAACATTATGTTTATGACTACTTATAGCCAGATCATAAACCCACCACAGATTTCACGATTGGATCGAACAATGGTAGGATTTACAGGGGCAACAACTGAGGTAGTGGGAGAATTTGAGGAAAGAGTTGAGTTGGGTCGGGGACCGCTCAAGAAGGTATTCACAATCTTGTTCATTATAGTAGATTTCCCAACATCTTACAATTCCATCTTTGTAAGGTTTTGGTTGTCTAAAATGCACGTTGTACCATGGACCATTCATTAATGTTTGAAGTATGTTATGGGGAACAATGTGGGAACGGTTAGAAGCAGTCAAAAGATGCCAAGAAAATGTTATCGAAGACCTTTTGCCCCTAAACAAATCAAGGGGTTCAAATAAAAATAATAATAATAACAATGAGTGGGGTTTCCTTCGGATCCGATCCAGTAAATGATCTGATGGAAGCCCCCTGATTCATCGTCCCACATGAAAGCTTTGAAACCATGTTTTTGCTCCGGGTAAAAGCCTCAAAATCGGCACAAAGCTATATTTGGAGGTAAATAAAATTTAATCAATTTTTTATCAACAAAATTAAATTTGTTTGCATCGTGTACAGAGGATGTCAATAGAGTCCCGGCGGATCCCGCAGATATTATTTGTCATAGGCTGGCAGTACAAAGTAATATTCGTCCGATAATCCAGAAGAGAAGTTTTTTTTCTCAAGAAAAGTCTGAAGCCATTATTGCAGAGGTAGATCGTTTGACTAAATTTGGTCACACACGCGAGTTACAACATCCTTTATGGAATTCTAAGATAGTCCTAGTAAAGAAAAAGAATAGAAAATGGCGATTTGTGTGGATTTCACTGATTAAAACAGAGATTGTCCCAAAGACCCTTTTTTGTACCAAAAATAGATCAGTTAGTTGGTTCAACCTCCGGGAATCGATTACTTTCTTTTATGGACGCTTATGTCGGATATAATCATATCTGAATGGACCCAAAAGATCGGGAGAGTACTACTTTCATCACCGGAAGAGGATTGCATTGCTATAAGGCAGAGCCATTTGGGTTGAAGAATGCTGGAGAAACCTACTAGCGCTTAGTAAATAAATCTTGTGAGACTCGGATTTGGAGAAATTTTGAAGTGTATATTGATGACATGTTAGTCAAGAACGCAAGGGATGAGAACCATTTAGCAGACTTTGAAGAAACCTTTGCTAACTTGAAAAAGATAAATGTGAAATTGAATCCAGAAAAATGTACATTTGGGGTAAGATCCAGAAATTTCCTATGGTATATAATTAGTGAGCGTGGGATTAAAGCCAATCCGGTAAAGTTAAAGTCTCTGAGCATTGTGGCACCACCTAGAATGATCAAAGAAGTGAAAATCCTAGCATAAAGATTGGCAGCATTGAACAGGTTCATATCATGATCGTCGGATAATTGTGATCATTTTTTCCAAGTGCTGAGAAGAGAAAATTGTTTTGACTGGACCCAAGAATGCTGAGAGCTTTCCATTAAATTAAAGAGTATCTTTTTTTCCAGAAATCTTGACAAAACCAAATTCGGGGGAGAAGCTGTATATCTACTTGGCATTGTCAAATTATGTTGTAAGTGTTGTATTGATCAAAGAGGAAGATAACCATCCAAGACCAATGTATTATGTCTGTAAAAGTTTTCTAGATGTTGAAAAAGGGTATTCAAAGTTAAATAAATTATCCCTTGCATTGTCACAACGGTGCGAAAACTAAGACCTTATTTTTAGGCTCATTATATCATCGTACGAACATCTTTTCCATTGAAAAATATTTTACAAAGGTCCGACGTGTCATGAAGAATGACTAAGTGTTCGGTTGCGTTGTGAGATTTTGATATCGAGTTTGAGCCAAGGACCACCATCAAAGCACAACCGTTAACAGATTTTTTAGTTAAGTTTCATTCTGAACGATCGTATATGGAAGTTGATGCAGAAAAATTTGGAGTATAATGGATAGTTCGAATATATGGGGGTTCCAGCACATCAGGATGTGGAGCGGGAGTGCAGTTGGTTTCTCCAGAAGGAATATTTTTATATCAAGCTATCTGCTTCAGATTTAAAGCATCAAATAATGAGGCTGAGTACGAAGCTGCTTTGGTAGGGTTGATATTTGCTAAAATTTGTGAGGCTAAGAAAGTAAGGTTGGTGAGTGACTCACAACTTCTCATAAACCATGCATCTGGTCAATCTGAGGCAAGAAAAAATCATTTAGTGAAGTATTTAAGGGTGCTGAAGGCTTTAACTTTGGCTTTTGAAATCATCAGATACGAACATGTTCATAGGGTTGTAAAATTAGTAGCTGATTCTCTGGCTACCGCTTCATATTCCAAGGAGTATCATTGGATCATTACACAAGAAAATCCTTCAATAGTAAGGAGATCTGAAGCAATTGAAGGGTCTGCTAAAGCTTTCCAAATTTCGACAAGCATAGAAAAATATTGGAGGAGTGAGATTAAAGAATTTTTTTTGAACGATATATTACTAGTTGATAAGGTGATGGCTAAAATAATACGGTTTAAAACCTACGGTTATGTTGTCGTCAGAAATATATTATATAAAAAAATCTTTTAATCGGACCTTACTTTGATGTTTAGAAGAGAATGAATCGCAAATAATACTATCAAAATTACACTATAGGGAAGGATCATCGCATTGCGGGTACAAAACACGGATACGAAGAGTTCTTCTTGCAGGATACTATTGGCCTATACTTTCCTCGGATGTCAAGGAATTAGTTCAGAAATATGACACTTGTCAGAAATTTGCTAACACAATTCACGCACCAGGTGTGCCTCTTGAATAAATATCTGAATTGCAACTGTTTGACGGATGGGGTATTGACTTGGTCAGACCATTACAAATGGCATCAAGAGGACGATAGATGAGAACCTTCGTAGTGGATTACTATTCTAAATGGTGGAAGCTCAATTATTAGCAGGAACGAAAAATAAGGATGTGATCAAATTTATTGTTACTAATATTTGTTGTCGTTTTGTGGTTTTGAGGAAAATAAAGATGTACAATGGGCCACAGTTCGATAACAAATAAATGAAAGCTTTTTATACTTCTAAAAGGATACAACAGTTCTGCTCAGCACCTTTGCACCTTAGGAAAATGGCCAAGTCGAGTTTACGAACATGATATTTTTGGATGGCCTATAGGAATTTGGAAGGTAAGGCTAGAAAATGGCCGGATTATCTACAAAAAGTTTTATGAGCTTACATAACTACTCCCCATACTGAAACATAAGAATCACCGTTCACGTTGGTTTATGAGATGGATGCAGTGGTTCCGTCCGTGATAATCTTCCCCTATTATAGGCTCGGGGAATATTCTGAAGAGACAAATGATGAAGGAAAGTGCAGGAAGTTAGATCTGATAGAAGAAAAAATAAGAATGGCACAACTGAAATCTCTACACTATCAGACTTTGTTCAGAAGTCGATACGCTTCAAAGGTTTGGAGACGAGAATTCAAAGCAGGAGACAAAGTGTATTGGAAGGTGTTCATTCATATAAAAGAAAAGCGGCTTGGAAAGTTAGGTCCTAATTGGGAAGGTCCATATACGGTAACGAAGAAAGTCAAGCCGGAAACATATCAACTCAAAGATATGGAATGAATGGATCTTCTTCACTCATTCAATATCGAGCATCTCAAATTATATTTAAAATGAATAGGTAAAGTTGTAAATATTTTGTTTGAGAACTTATGTAAGTATTGGTCACATACTTTTTCCTACCCTGGTGGTGCATGAAGGTTTCAATGAGGTGTCCTAATAGCCGACTTATATATAATATTTTTTTGCCATCTTAAAAAAACTTATATAATGTTCATCTTTTTGAACTAAAGAGGCCTTCCAATGAATGTACGGTAATAATGTTCATCTTTTTGAACTAGAAAGGCATTCTATGGGTAACAATGTTCATCCTTTTGAACTATAAAGGCCTTTCAATGAATGTTATGTAACAATGTTAATTAATGTTGTTCATGTTTTTTAATTAGAAAAGTCTATCAACGAATGTTGGTCAACAATTTATATTTTTCATGTGAAAAACTTTGGAATAAGAATGTGAGTATTTTTGTTGAAAGTTAAGGGCAAAACATTTTCATGTGAAAAACTTTGGAAGAAGAATGTGAGTATTTTTGTAGAAAGTTAAGTGCTAAACATTTTCATGTGAAAAACTTTAGAAGAAGGATGTAAGTATTTTTATAAAAGTTAAATATAATAAAAAAATCAGATGAAAAAGTTTGGGTGGAAAATATGAGTTTTTTTAGAAAAGATAAGTATAGAGTATTTTCACATGAAAACGTTTGGAGTAGGGGGGATACAATTATCAAGTTATAATGGATAATTTATTAATAAAAAGTTCCTCATTAAGAATATTCACAATACACAGTAGGTTGTACAAAATTGTCAATTTTATTCAGAAACGACGCCTTCTTTACTATCTTCCAAGGAACCAGAGCCGAAGGAAGAACTTTCTGATTCGTTGGAGGTCATTTCATCCTCCAAATAAACTCCTATTAAGAAATGTTTTTCTATAACACGCCCCCAAAGGCTTCATAACTTCAAGTCAAGAAAGCGTTCGTGCATCTTTAAAACTAAAGCCGACTTTATGTTGGCATCCTTTTTTTCGATGCGACAGACACATTTAACAACATAGGCCTCAAGGCACTTGTTTTTGTAGTCCTCACAGTCTTTCTTTAAGGATTCCTTCTCTACTGAGAGATTTTCAATCTCTTTAACAACGTTCTCAAACTATTTTTGAGTCTTATCACAAGAATAAAAAAGATCGTCAATGAGAGTATTCCGTTCAACGTCTTTAGGGATAAATCGTTCCCTTTCATCATCGAACTTCTCCTTTTCTTCAAAACGTTTTGTCTTTAATGCAGTAATCAGTTTCAAATACCCTAGCAGATGTTTTCTTTTCACGGGAAAGTTCATCTTCTAACCTCTTCACCTCGGATTTTGTTTGGATGACTTCGTTTTTATAACGATCTTTGCGGTTGGCCTTCCTTTCGAGGAGAGCAGCAGCAAAAAGCAACTTGTTAAGCTCATTCGCATCAAAATCATTCTCATAAACGTCAAAATAAGCTGATGCAGGGGAAACATTTTCTCCTTCTCTTGGAATTTCTTCATGGTTTCCCTGGAAGCAGCTTACTTTCTTTGGGGAACAAACTCCCCAGCAGAATCTGAGTCAACAACAATAACCCTTTTTTTATAAGAGACAAACTTGTACCAGTAATGTTGTCATCTTGCTCTTCACTATCAACCTTATTCTTCTTTACTCCAACCATAACTTCAGGGTTAATATCAACTTTTTTTTATTCTTGGACTTGAGCCTCCGAAGCGTCACCATCAGTGTTGTTCTCCTCCTCATCGGATGTTTCGACATCCTGGTGACTGGGAGCCCTAACTCTGGTATAAAGGAAAACAAGGTTATCCAAACCTTCTAAACACTTAAGTACTATGCTTTCCAGAGGGTGCCATAAGTTCTTTCCATGATTTCTCTTGACCTGGACCACACCTCCAAAGATGGCTCCTAACCAAATTTGAGGGAGTGAAACATCTGTGGTACCTATAATTCCAGTTTGTATGGGTCCAAAAGCTCAATTGTATAAAGATTTCACTCGCAAATTTAACGTGATCCGCAAATGGCTTGGTAATCCCCTTCATAGTTGTCCACAAAAAAATACTCTAGATAAAATTATTTGAACAAACAAGATAAAATAAGTATGAAAGTAAATACCTCTTCTGGTCCATTTCAAAGTTAGCCGTTAGGGAATCTCCTTGGAATGCTCAAACCCGGTCTCCCACAGCTTGGAAATAAAAATGAATTGTTGTTTACATTTCTTGTCAGCTTCTAAGAAATTGTTCACAACTTTATATTTTCCTCCAAAACATGGAGAATAAAAAGGAAAGCGAGATTTCTTAGCCACACCCAAGAGTCCAACAAGCTCCTGCATTGAGAACTCAATCTGAGCGATCCTAGAAGTCATAATACACGTCATGAGGGTATACCACATGTTGGGGCTAGCTTGGGACGACCAAAGTTTAATCAGGTGAAAATATTCTACTAAGGAAAGGTCAAGTCGCAGGCAAAACCCCCAGTTTATGAGTTCTGTATAGATAATAAATTCGTGATCACGAAAAGACAATGGTGTTTCTCCAACTGCAGGGAACCGAATCGAAATATTGTTAGGAATCCCCCACTGGTCTCTTATTTTAACCTCCTCAGATGGGTGTAAATACTTTGATTTTATCTTATAAAGTGCAAGCAAGTTTTTTGCCTCAACTTCGCGAAGGTTATTACCTAAAATATCTTCTATATTCAAAGGTAAACCTAAATTGCGTTTTTTCTTCTTTTTTTTGTTTTTCTTCACCTCAAAAGTTTCTATTTGGTGAACATGAGAAGTCATTATAATATCAAGGTGAGGAGAAGAAGATTCTCGACCTGTTACCATAGGGTCTGGAGGGGGGAACTAGTGCAGGATAACTTGAATAGGCTGAGCTTCCACTGGAATCGTATTATTTCCCTTTTGATCACTATCTGAATCGCCAACCAAATGTTTTTCTTGAATTTTGGGAATGGATTTCAAGACCTTCCCTGGTCGACCATTCTTTGAAGCAGGATTCTGAGGACTAACCTGAGAGGTGGTTTGAGGGGTACCTTGTGGATTTACTTGGGGGTTGCAACAACTAGTGTGATTTTAATTTTTGCCGACCGCTTAGTTGGCCCCGAAGATTTCTTTCTTGTAGACCGATATATTCCTTACTTGTTTGTGCAAATTTTTCATAATAACCACCCATCGCAAGAAACATAGAAGATTTGTGAATGTCTTCGGAAGAGAAAAGATCACCCTTGTTATGTTCCAAACAAGATTGACTGGGGGCTGTTCAGTAAGTAGAATAGATAAAGAATGATTACCTCAAGCTCCTGATATGTCAAAGCGCATTCAGAGAGGAGGCCAATTGTCGCGAAATGTTGTTTGAAAAATTTCTAAAGGAGTGGGTTTCTCTCTGATACCGGCAGCTCCCTGTGCTTCAACCTTGTTTGAGATACTAAAACACCTCCACAGTTTGTATCTTTCAAGACCCTCATACTCGTTAGGCATGAAAGGTCAGGAAAATGAACTTAGTAGAACAAGGAGTTTATCTCTTTAAACAAGATTTTCTTAACTCTTTTGAGCTGAGTAAATATGTGTAAACCTGAAACTCTGAATGAAGGAAAGTATATATGGAAACGTTATGGATTTTAAGGGTGTGAGGGCCCAAATAAGTTGAATAGTCTTTTTCAATCAACAGCTGCTTTAAGTAATGACTCGACGCATACAAGTATCTTGGAAGTGGGAAATTCTCTTTGATATGTTATTTTCTTTACGAGCAATCCTAGAAGGCATTTTGGCATGTACTAAAAAGTAACCGACACGTGGTAAACAGTAATGTTATCAGTCTAGAATATATCTGACACGTTGACAAGAGAAGTATACATGCAAATTGAAATCAATGATGGGGGAAAGTGAGGTCATCATAGCTAATGTTGAAGTCATGAATCTGAAGAAGCACCCGTTATAAAGAATGATTTGAGGAAGTTTAGCGAGGAGGGTGGCCTAGAAAATACAAGTGACAATCTAAGAAGTGTTGCGAAGAGGTCATTATTTAAATACACTAGCGGAATATCTGATGAGATCCATTGAAAAGAAAAATTCACTTCATGGGTCTAAGGAAATATTAAAGGAGTAATAATACGACATGGAAGTGAAATCGTAATAATTCAAGGACATCAAAAAATAACTTATCAGAAAAAGTCAACATAAAAGTAGCTCAACAAAAAGAAAATTCGAGGGAGCAGTCCGACAAGGAAACCCGTAGGGAGAAAAAATTGATGGGGGTCTAGAGGAAGAGAGGTTTATCTCTAAAAATCAGTCCTTGTTCAAGTACCTTCACAAGGACTAGGGGGGCTACTGATAAGAGGAGAAAAATATGGCGAGGAATAAGCTTTAATATGATGAATAAAGGGTTTGAATTAATGTGATTAAATATCGAGGACTAAACTAAATCAAACATAAGGGGATAGGGGTCATATGTAATAACTAGTAAACTTCTTTAAATAGTATAGGAGTGAGGTGAGAACATCCATTTATTAGAGGGTAAATATGTAAATTCAGAAATATCCACATACGAAGATTTATGTGACAGATACTCTAATACAAACATAGTTTTAACATGATTAATAACTAAGAAATATTTGAATTCATCACATCTTCTCTAAGGACTGTCTAAACAAATCCAGTTCGACTACTATTTACACTTGAAGATCCATCGACTCGAATAATCCATTCCTTATCGTTTAAATTATTTTTTGTCGGTTAATTTTCTTCTATTTCATCTCTTTCCCTAGGAAACTCGTTGATAATATTAACCATCATTTTTTTTATTGCTAATCTTGGTTCAAACTGAATTGCGTATTCATCTAACTCATTTGACGATATTGTCAATCTCCTAGAGATATCTGTTTTTACAAAATACACTTTTTACGAGAAATAAAGTCTAACAATTATGACATGATCTTGAAGATACGACCATATTTTCCTTGCATATACGACTAAACCAAGGGCTAACTTTTCTAAGTTTAAGTATCTAGTTTCTGCATCAACCAATGTATTACTTACATAATAAATTAATTTATGAATTCCATCATATTCTCTTACTAACACGATGCTAACGCCAAACTTGAACACTGCTAGATACAAAAACTAAGGCTCCTCATCTTTTGGTATTGTCAAAATTTCAAGCGAACTTAAATATATAACAAATTTTTTTACTCCCATTTTATGTAACCTAGGTCTTCCTAAAATAAGATTGTATGAACTTTGAGCTTCAACTACCATAAAAACCGTAGTGATAGTCTTTTCAAATTCTCATTCATGATGGTCATATCTAACTCAATATCTCATGCACAGATATTTGTTATTCCAACAAAACTCAATAAATTTCTATCAGTTTTCTTAATTGGTATAACTCCAATCATTTGATCATAACTCGTTTTATACAACACATAACCGAATTTCCAGTGTAAATTAATACTCTCATAACAATTATCCCAATAATAAGGAGAGTTTTCAACAAAACACCCTCATGTGGAATCAATAATTGCATCAAATCTTCATCAGTAAGGACAATTCATCAATTAAATTCACTTCCGGTAAAGTTTCTCCTCAAAAAATAGTACATAAACTTTGTCTTGTCATATTTTGAACGACAAAACTTGACATATTCTTTATTGAAAAAGCGTTAATACTTTCTTCAAATCTTGACTTAGTCATCTTCATTTGAAAAACAAAAGATTTCTTTGAAGTAAATATTCTCATAGACGACGCCAAAATGAGAGAATTTTATTTATTAAGAGAATGCCAAAAAGATGAGACTAAAAATGATCAAGAGTAATTTTATTAGTCAATGATTTTATTCATTTTACAATGATTGGACTGCCTATTTATAAACACTTTTGTCCACCTTATGGATGACATGTTTATCTTTATAACACGTGTCAACCATTTGTTACTGAAGACATATAATTTTTTTTTATTTTAACCATAAATTGTCATGGTCATTTTACTAATATGTTACATCTTCCTTAAACATTTTGATATCTATAAGTTATTTGTATCTTCAATCAAATTTTATTTGATGTCGATCATTTATTAAAGCATATGTTATATAACGTCGATCATTCATTAGAACATACGTTTACCGTCGTTCATCTTGTTACAGTGTTATGTCTTTTTGCCGATGTTATTAGTCAGTCTTGACAAAAAAAATTGATACTCGTTTTGACATCTTGATCGTAAACTTTACCGATACTATAAGTTTGATAACTTCGATAATCATAACTTTATTTCCATTTAGAGAAAACAAATCACACTTCATCATCATATTACCTTATCATATTTTATTATTAATTAAGTGGTTTAAATTTAATAATCTCAATAACTATTTATAAATTTGTAGTTATAAAAAAACGTATCTAACTCTATATTTACTAAAAAAACTTTTTGCGACCATAATTTTAAATAGCCAAATAAAAAAGTTCCCAATACTAAATCATCAAATAACTTTTCACCAAAAAAAAATCATCAAATAACTCTTGTTATTAAACCTTTCGCGGCTAAAAGACTAATTTAAATTGTGAACCCTAAACCAATTTAGTGTTTAAAGGATTTAAAATTCAAAAATTGAAGTTGTACAGCAATATTGATGTTTGAGCCAGTTTCTTAAAGGTGTGAATGTACAATATATCATCTGAGCGAAATCCGCTGCTGTATATAAATCTATTTATAAATTGGGTACTTAGCCATGGGCTCAGTTATATTGGGCTATAACTTTTTGTGTGATTTCATATTAAAGGCTTATAGTTTAAAAGAAAGTTAATGGATCAAGCCCTAATAGTATTCAATTGTCATTAACTATTTAGACTATAAAAAGTCGTCTATGTATTTTTAATAAATTCTAATAATATATGTATAATAACATACTGACAAAGTTAATAGTTTGACACAATAAAAAAAATAAGTTAAATATTTTTTATATAATATAAAAGTGTTTATAATGTTAGCTGCAAACAATTATAAATATATGATTAAATTACAAATGGATGGACATTCTGATAGTAAGACACGTAACCATTTTGGGAATTTCTATATCGCAAAGAACAAATACGTAGTGCCAAATGTGTTAATAATTGCATATATGTAATAAAAATTAAACACAACTTCAAAACACATTGATTTGTCTTAAAGCATGTGATAGAACCAACAATATTCTTTACGATAACTTTCATACTTGAACCTTTTGTTTTATGTACTTTCTCTCTGAAAAATATACTAAAAAGGTTTTGATTTCAAGACAATTCCTCCTATACAAAATTCCAACAAGTACTTCAAAATTTAATATATATTATCTTCTTAATTTCATGTCTTTTAGTTCTTGTATCTCAAGTTTTGGAATCCTCCTTAAAAGTGAATCTTATTTAATTCTCTTACTTTAACTTATGTATTTTTCATTATATGTTTTTGTTGGATTCTTCTTATACTCTTTTTAGCAAACAATCATTTCAAAAAGTTTAGATGATTATTATTTAGAAATATTTGGATTATTTGCACATGTTATTTCTGTTGAACATTAATACTATAGTATTAGTTAACTAATCATATTTCATTTGGAGATGAAGGATACATCTCCATCTAAAAATAATAATATAAAATATACATATCTATCTAATTGTTTTATATTTTAAATAGAGATATGAGGTAAAACACAAAACAGACCCGCAAATAAGATAGTAAGATTTAATGTTTGTAACTTTATAGTTTAACCATTTATCACTTTCAAATTCATAGATTTGTTAATTTTAATAATATAATTTTTAGCTTTGTCTTATATTGAATGTAGTCCTTAGTTTTTTAACTAGGACTATTTGTATTGTATGAATTTTAAAAGAGCATTCTAGGAAAAAAAGTTAAAATATAAATATAATTATTTATATATAACATAATATCTCACGTATACTCTGAAAAAATGTTTTGTTATGTTTGATAATTTAAATAAAATAAAAAACTTACATAATTATTTTTGAATATCAAAGAGTGATATATGTCAATTAATAATATTTTAATAATTAAATTTAACATTACAAAAATAATAGATCAATAATTTTGTAAAAATTAAAATAAATCCGATCATTGACATTTTATTTTACTAAAATGTATCAAATATTTAGGTTTAATCATTATAAAATCTTTTAGGCATACTAACTATTTCGAAATAGTTTATTATATTCTGAAAAATTTACTTTTTTTAGTCTTGTGATCCAATATTACAAAATAATTTTTCATATTTTTCCAGTTTCATCAAATAATCTTCATGCTTCAACAAAGTTGCATTTTTAATCATGGTTAATTATACGAAGGGATTAAAATGCAACGTTGTTGAAACATGAGAAATGGTTTTAATACAAAAGTGAACATGAAACACCGTTTTGCGATAGTTGATATACATAGAAAACTTGTAGTGATTTTTAGCCTAATTACCTAACTAAAATGTAGGTCACTTTTCAAACCAGTTTTAACAATTCGTGGACATCCAAACACATTTTCTATGCGGGTAGACTCGAGCTTATAAGGTGGCCTTATTCATCGGTTAAGTCTATTGGTCATCCGTTTTTGTCTTCCTTTCTATGTTATCGAGGACCTTTCACAATTGTTTTGTAAACAACTGTGGTCGGAACTTAAGATGAAAATCTATGGTTCCGAAATCGTTTTGTTTAAGACCAGCTTGCCATCATCGAAGGGCGACCTTGTGATGCAAGACCTTAAGATTTGAAATCAGGCGGTCGTCCTAAAAACCTTCGAGTCCATCTTGAGTGGCAATACTTCTTCAATTTGGTGTAACTGAGTTCTCACTGAAAAGGTGAAAGATAAAAACCTCTGAAACCTCCCCTTTCACTTATCCCTTAGCTGGGAGTAAAGGAAAATCATGAACTAAAGTCCCATTATTGCTAAGCTCTACAAGGCCAAAGTTGTCAATGAGTTCTCTACCACCCTCTAGTATGATCTTTGGCTCTTTCATAATTCTCTTGTTGACCATTTTGGTATTAATATTATCCCTTATGTTAGAATACATAACAATAACATGATTTATGATATCATTTACAACGATTCTTGGAACTGTCCCACTAAGATTCGTTCCTGCAAAATGTCTCACCAATCTCATATTTTTGAAGTTGGTAATGGTATTGTGCTTCCACCTACCCCCTCAGGCAGGGAGGATGTAAATCTTTAGATCCCTAATCAGAATCGTAAGTCCATCGCAATTGGTAGTACCTATCATTTCATTCAGCAATCAGCGCTTCATGTCCCTTGGGTTAATCCTACTTGGAACAAGCAAAACATTCTCATACACTCTTTCATTGTCTAACTTCCCATCTAGGGGAAGCTCACTACGAGAGATAAGTTTCTCACAATGGGTTATAACACAGTCTCAGATTGTGTCTTGTGCAACAACCTCCAGGAATTCACCAATCACATTTTGGTGGAATGCACCTACTCTCAACTAGTTTGGGAGGCATGTTCCACGAATTTTAAGCTCCCCCACACAACCTTCGATTGGCCTTTATGGGTACATATTACCAGTGTTTGAACCCTTATTTCTTCTGTCTCGGTCATTATTTGTGTGTCACTTTCTGCGTGGTGGTCTACCGTATTTGCCAGTAGAGGAATATTATGATTTTTTGGGTTCTCCTTCGTTGGATCTGTATTATTCTATTGTATCCTCTCTGGCCTCCGTTATATATTATACGGTAAATATTCAACGACCACGTTAAATTTTACTAACTTTCTTTACTTTGATTTGTGTGTTTTTTTCAAATCACCTCTTCTTTCATCTCGATGCGTCTTGGTTGGTCTTGACTTCTTAGATTGTTGGATCTTTCTTTTTATTTGTTATATTCTTGTTCGTCTTTTCCCTTTCGAACATTGTTAAATTGTTGTTGTATTTTTGTTTTCTTCCAATATCTTTTATCTTTTATACGAGGGAATACCCGTAAAATTTATATTATTATATTTTTGTATTTAGAAAAATACTCGAATATAATTGCAAACAATATTTTATTTTAACTTAATTTTTTTTATATGAAAGAGAAAGAGATAATAAATTATATGACACCATTTATATACAAAAGTTCACTTAGTTTCACACATATTTAGATAATATATCAAACACCAATTATTATAAATATGTTTTATTATTATTATATATATTACCCTCATTTTTCTCTTTTTAATTCTAATATTTTTCAACCTATTTATTTTATATATTTTGAACATACTTACTGTCCACAGTTGTACATAAAAATATATCAGTAGTTGTTTATTTATTTTCTAATAAAATTAGTTCAGTTAATAAATAAAAGTTTTTTTATTAATATAAGAATAAATAACTGATAAAGTTTTATTAAAATTGTTTTAAACAATAGTCAAAATATATAATAAAAATTTATTAAAAAATATAAAATATGAGAGCGTGATAAAATACATAAATTTACACGAAAGAAAAATTAACATAGAATAAACAAATGATACTAGCGTACCTAGATTCATTTATATTTAATAATTGTTGTTGAAATATTTTAGTTTAATATAAATCTATAGTAAGTTATTAGTCTGATTAATAATATAATTTAATTGGATAATTATGGATTATCATACAATGACATTAGTCTATACAGGATTGATCATTATCTATAGGTAGCTAAATTTTGAATTAGCAATTAAAATAATTGTTTTTATTATTATCGTGGTTGTATTTTAATTAGTGTTGTATTAGGATGGTTGTGTAGTAATAGTAATTATCCTACATAATTATTTTTTATCCAAAAATGTTGGTGGTTTAGATCTTATTTCAGATTGTAAAAAACGACTAAAAGGAGTGGTGAAACGGCAACCAACTTTCCTTTCGCAATGACGACCTCATAAATGAGGCATTGAGTTCTCGGTTGTTTGAAGTTATATAGTTGTCGATTTTAATAAACTCCCGACATTAAACTCATCGTTCGTCATCTATATATTACTTTAGACGTGATGTTGGTAGTAACACTTCTTTCGATTGTAACTTTGTCTTGTAATCCATTATTTTGGGATGAATTTTTGTCTATCATATGTTTTATCAATAAGTAGTGGTTTAAACTCTTTATAATCTTATCTTTCAAAATAATATAAACCTTAGCCGTTTTTTTGCTTCTCTATTTCAACAACGGTATTCTGTTTAAATATTAAACTTCAGTGTTGATTGAATGATAGTAAAGTATAACCAAAGTGATACCTCTTAGCAAGATATTTTACATAATTTGTTTTGGATATTTTGTGTTTCATAAAATGTATATGCTTGTATATATGACAATTAGATACCTTCAATGTTTTAACACTGAATATGTTTTAATGGATTGTTAATATGACTAAATTGATTCATATTGATAAAAAAAAATTTTGGATTTGTTTGGATATTACAATATGATGCGGTGTAAGCAAAAATTCAATCTAAAAACATATCATGTTCGTGTATTTCGTAGATAAACACAAATGCATGAAAAGATTGTTACATTAATCAACTATAAAGTTAGTCATGAATTATATGAGCATAAGGTTTAATCGTGTATTTATCAATTCGATTTCAAAAAATAGAAAAAATATTCAAAAAGGTCTTATAACAAATCACTATTCAATCTTAAGATAAATGTTATTAGAAACAATTTATAAGACATTGACGAATTGTTTTTACGATATTTAACATTACTTAGTTTAAAAACATTATATAGTTTTGATATAATTTGTTTTTTATTTTTGGCATTTACACTTAGACTAACTATTTTCTAAAAAAATTCAACTATTGACATGACTATTTTAGTATAGTGAAAATATGGTATAATATTCATTAAAAATACATTATCATTAATCAGACTATAATATTATTTTTAAAAAAATCAATAGCTAATTAAAAGACAATAGTATTTTAAGTAATATCTTACTTCATGAGTCTCGACACGATATAAAAGAAATCAAAAGTATATCATGGTATCATATCTAAAAGGATTATTAACACAATCAACTTTATTACCAAAATTTATATTATTTATTTATTATAAATTTTTAAAATCCAAACAAAATATGAAATGTTAAAAATAATCTCCTCAAAATATACAATAACTCGTAAAATCAGTGAATGTGTCTATCACGAAGATCAATAATACATAATCAATGCTCAAAATTCTTAAGATCAGCCTATTTAAGAATATTGTTATTGATTATGGTTTTAGTTCTTTCTCTTCATTATAGTTTATTTGAGACTTTTTTATTATTATTAATGTAAAAAATTGTTAAGATATATAAGTATATCACGTTAAGAATATATAAGTATCGATGGAATCTCCCTCAGTATGATACTTTGTCTTTTAGATTAGAAGACCCTCACATATTTGTTTTTTGGTACACTTCTAAAAAACCATTACTAGTTAAGATATTTTTCATACTTTATATAATATTGATTGTTTTTTTTATATATCTAAGTGATGTGATATGAAATCGAGTTTTATTTTTCAATACTCCCTCTTAAACTTGATCTAAAATAATGGATATATAAGTATCATATGTTAAAAATATACAAATAGAAACACGCTTGAAATGAAAAACATCACTTAAAACTTGGATCTAATACCATGTTAAGAATATATAAGAATGGATTGGACTTACTTATTAGTATTATATTGTTCGTTTTGGACTAGAAAGCTCGTACGAATTTTCATTTGGTACACTTCCAAGAAGCCTCAGACTAGTTGAAATATTGTTTTGCTTACTAACAATTGTTTTTTATATACTATTGTTTTTTATATAAATAATGTGAGATATAAGATCAAAGTTTACTCTTCAACAAAAATTTACAAAAGAAATAAAAATTATAGTTTGACTGTAAAAATAATGTTGTGGTAAATATCTTTAAAATAAGACAAGTGGTAATAAAAAATTAACTCATATCCACGTTGTCTAAGGGTTTTAAATATTAAATAAAATTCACTAAAATTGTTAGTGGTTAGTTAATTCATCATTAAGACCATTTTAAGTTTTATATTTAACTATACGACCTAATACTGAAATTGTTATATTTGTTGAGACAAAATCATAAAACTTATGTGGATACTAAGTTTAGAGAAGAATAATTAACAAAATAACTTGAATTGTAAACGATAAATAGAAATTACTAATTTAATTTAAGATGACAAGAATTCAAATTTTTTAACAATCAACTTTTTAATGTGATCATTTTTAACATTTTAAAACTCAATACCAATTCTCTCTCTCAACTCAAGAAGATGTAGTTGAATTTATTGATAAAAAACAATCTCATCGACAAATCATGTAAACTGAATATAATGACGTTTTCTTAGCAATAATATAAATATAAAATATTATATATCCATTTCTGCATATTATTTCTACAGGAACGTAAATATATTTACGGTGTAACAAAAACAATTAACCTAAGATTATGCATCGTTTACATATTTATAGTTTTTAAATGTGAATTAATATAATTAAAAAATATGGCAAACTATTGTAGAATTTAGTTTTTAAATTTGGACCCTTGCAAACGATAATATATAAATATATATTTAAAACTAGGTGATAATCGAAAAAATAACATGGAAATATATAAAGTGTTTGTTGTTTTAAAAAAATCTCACTTAGCATGAAAGAATTGAATTTTAAGAAAAATTAGTCTTTAGTCTTATGGAGAACTCTTTTAAGACAATGATATCATTCTTTTTTTAGTGTAGAAGAATCTTATTTAAATTACATGAGACAACTTACATATAATTGTTGGCCATTTTCTTTAATAATTTTCAATACTTATATGTGAACTTTTAGTTTTTCTTTGTTCCGACAGACAATTTTTTTAAGTTTGATTTTAAGTATTTTAATTTGGTTTTCTATTTTTTTTAATTTTGTTTTGGATATTTTTAGATATTTTAATTTGGTTATTTTAATTTGGTTTTGGTTTTTAATTTGTGCTTCGGTTTCGGTTAATTTTTGGATATTTTAATTTTCTTTAGTCACTTTAATTTGATTTTTACTTTGGTTATTTCAATTTATTTTAGGTATTTCAATTTGTTTATCGATTTAGCATTTTGGATATTGATTTAGTTTTTGATTTTATGAAGCATAAGAAAATATGTGAAGAAGAATATAAAGAAGAAGTCGTTGAAGACCGATCAAAGACTATTTGAAAAAAATTATTTGAAATTCATCTTGTAAATTTCTTCACAAATGCAAAAATCATCCAACGTCATCTGTTATTTTATGGTAAATTTTTGTTACATCTCACTATGTTGTCACAAGTTTGAGAGGGATGTTAGCATATATAATTCTTGAATATTTTTTTTATGTGTTTCACATCAATATTCCACTATGTATTGCAATATTATCTCACATCTCCATTCTACCACTTGTAGGTGTTGTTTTGTCTATATTGGATATTTATATTTGATGTTTTATCGATCCAATCAATTTTTTTTTATTTTGTACAACATACAATTACGTGCCTATTTTTAAATCGGTTACAATAGTCATATATAAATTTATATCAAATTCAATGGTTTGTAAATGTTAAATAAACTCTTTATAATCTTACACAAGTAACTCATTAACGGTATCATAGACTCATTTAGTGTTCAATTAACATAAAAGATTCTACGTATTACAAATTCAACATGAGTTTATTCATATTTGTAATGATGTATATCGATGACAATATTTTAATGTATATTTTATTTTCTAGGAATTCATATGTACTGTGATTATTATTGAAGTACTTTGGATTTATCATAATAAAACATAGAAGAGATGATGCAGTAACATTATGATATGAAAAATAACATACACACAAATTACTATTAGCAAAATAAGATATAGTCGGTCTTAACTATATATTTCAAGTCTATTAAACTATATATAGTAAAAATATATTTCAAATCTATGATATACAAAAAAATAATAATTCAAGTCTATTAAATAAAACATATAATAAAAATACTAAATATTTGATTAAACTATCTATGAATGGTCTACTAAAAAACCAATCGTAAGGTATGTTCTATTCACAATGTATAAGGGTGAACTTAGGTTTGAGAACAATTAAGAATCAATGTAAGTTTTCAGTATTGTTATGATATATTTTGTATTTTTATTTTAGTGTACACTTTAATTGATTTTTTGAAATATACAGCATTTGATATATAGTTAGTTATGTTGTTGCAAGAGTATACGTTTCCAATACAAATCTATACAAGACAAGACTTTTCAGATTCGCAGGCGGACCGTATTCTAGCTTTAGCTAATTTATCGTCGGAAACTATTTTTTTCTTTATTTTTGGAAACTATAATGCATTTGCAAGAGGTATGTTTTTACCTTTAGTAAATACTAACATTAAACTTAGAATACTTCAATTTCGGACATATTTATATTTCTCGCATGCACCTCCTTTTGGCTATTACTATCTTCTATTGTCTTGAACAAGGATTTATCACGTGATACGTGAATGCATACGTATATATTGCACCACTAACTCGATGTATTGTCTTTAATGACATTGACTTCATTCACCATTGTAATAATGTTTTCGTCCATATAATTTATGCTTTCATCATTCTTCTTAAGATTGAAATTACGATTAAAGTGACCTGGTTTGTCACACATGAAGCAATTTTACTTCACCCTTTTGAAGATTTCTAGTTCTTATAACTAACATTTTGGTTCTCTAGTACGCAATTCTTCCTCCTCAACTGATTTTGGATTTGTATCAAACTACATTCCTTGGATTTATGAAATATCATATTATGATAGTTTTTCCAAAACGAAGGTAATTTTGCTACGATTGCTCATATTATAAAATATTTTGAAATAATTATTTTGACGGAAACAAGTTTATTGACTATGATTTATAATCATGTATTTGGGCCCGGGGGGGGGGGGGGGGGGGGGGGTAAGTGTGTTTCCATCAATAAATTTAAATAATAATACTAAGATATTAAGAATTTATTTTTACCTTTTTCTTTGGTTTTATAATTTTCTTCAAATGCATTACAAATTCTCAATGTCGAAGGCTCACTTATGAAAATCTCAAATAGAAGATCTAAACGGGTGTTTAAGATGTATATGTGATTTATCAAATTATCCTCTTCTTCTTTATGATTTTTTTCATTGATCTCCTCAATGTATTTATCAGTACCTTCTGTGATTTTCTCAAAGTTTAGATCAATGACGTAGTAACATTTCAGTGTGGTCAGCAAGAAGGTTATCTTGTCTTGTCACCAGGTAAAATTTGAACCATTGAAGTGGTTAAACAAGATTTTGGTTCACAACTTTGATGATAACCATCAAATTTAGATTTAACCCATGATTCTCAATTTACATTTAACCTACGATTCTCAATTCTCATTTAACCCATGGTTCACAATTCACATTTAACATTTGATTCTCAGTTCAAATATAACCCATGATTTTTTTTTGGTATTATGATTCTTATTTTGTACTTAACTCATGATTCACAATTTGTATTTAACCATGATTCTCAGTTTACATTTAGCACACGACTCTCACTTCGCTTTCGTATAGGGTGATTCACATAATTCGCTAGAATCATTTAACATAATTCACGACTCATATTTTATTATATTCAATCAAAGAATCGCACTATAACCATCTTCTTCGATAAGCTCTTATACAATTCCTAGAAAACAAAACTAAAAATTATTATTACTTGTATTACATTAGGGGTTATTGTATTGAGAATCACGTGAATAGGCATAACCTCTGTCTCTATTTGAATTGTTTTTTTCCATTTTTATTCCTCGATTTGAGATTGTTGTTTTCATTCTTCTTCTGCATACAATTTAATTCTTCGAGTTCAGTACTTTTCATACAAATCTCCCCTACGAGCCTTTTTGTTTGTGTTGGATACAATTCGACGAACTAATCCAATGACCAGTACGATGAATTTTAATTACAAAAATGATTTCATGATTTAATCATGAAATTTATTTTATGATTTATTTCCAGTTATGAAAAGATGGAGATAAAATAAAGAAAATTGATAAAATGAGAACATAAAGAGAAATAGTCGTAAAAAACCAAAAATGTAAAAATAAAGCTTTATATAGTCAATTAAGAGGATATTTATTTTTAAAAACATTGAATATCAATTCAATAACCATCATTTTCACCAAAGCCTATTAATGCTTTGTGAATAAGTTTATTGGATACATCGAGCTCAACCTAAACTTTATAACAATTGCGTTTTGCTCCGTGTTTGTTAGGTATCCCTACTTGTAAAGGTTTACCTATAAATAATGCAATAGTTTTTATGATTCTTGTATTGAAAAAAAATTATGGTATATTTGGAAATGTTATCCAAGCCGGTGTAATTGGGGATTCAATTTTGAGTTTAAAGTAAGGTCTCCATTTTAAGATTTTCATTAAATGTTCTCCCACGGACCAGAAATTTAGTTTCCATAATTTACAAAGATCTTCCTAAATATCAAATTTTATCATGATGTGCCTAGAATCACAAGTCGATAGATTAACTTCACACACAAACTCGAAAGGTCTAAGAACTTATGAACAATAGAAAGTTATGGTTTTCCTTTGGAAATTTTTCCAGTTAAGGTAGATTTTGCAGAAGCAAGAAGAATCTCTTTCTCTTTATCTTGAGTAGTGAACTAAAATACTATATGATCTCATATATGTTGGAATTCAGTGTACGTTAGATTTTTATCCTTATTTGTGAGGTAACATGAGTGTATGATTTGTATGAGAACCTATCTTTTTGAGGTTGTTGTAGGTTCTTGTTTTCATTATTTGCGATATGAGTAAGGTCATAATTGGGTTGTTTCTTAACAATGAAAATTGTTTATTAATGTTGGTTCTGATTATGGAGAAAATTTAGGTTGTTTAACTTGATTCTTTGTTTTCTTTCATGGATACAAAGTTGGAATTATTAGTGGTAAACTTTTTGAATCCACTTCTTTTTTTACTGTATCTTAGGATGGTGGGAAATCCTACTTAAATCTACTGGAATAAGTTGAAAAGATTGAAAGGTTGTTTAAAAGACTGGAATGTTAATTTTTTTGGGAACGTTTTTAATAAAGTTAAAGAGACTGAATATGAGGTAAGGAGAATGGAGAATGCGCAAATTACTAATAACAACCAATCTTCTGAAGCTCACTGGATTCGAGAGAGATCACAATACCAAGTTTTTACACTCCTATGTATACAAGAAAAGAAGGAGAAACAATATTAGGAGTATTAAAGATGATAATAATTGGATCTATGATAGTGATGAGATCTGCAAGTCAGCTGAAAATCACTTTAAAAAGACTTTAACTGATTCTCCTTATTTTAGCATCACTAAAGAGTTTAGCTTGATGGATAACAATATCTTTGATAACATTCCGAATTTAGTTACTAATGAGGATAATATATCTCTTATCAAGTTAACTAATGAAGAGGAAATCAGGTGGATTATTGACTCTATGAATCACACAAGTTATGTTGGTATTGATGGCTACAATATTTGTCTCTACAAGGTCTGTTGGGGCATTATCAATGAATGCTATCAACCACATTCTTGAGGGAAATCCTATTCCTAATGGTATTTTTTCTACTGGCCTATGTTTAATCCCTAAGTCCCTTAATCTTACTAGCTCGAATAATTATAGACCTATTAGTCTTTGTATTATGACTAATAGGATCATTTCTAAGCTTATAAACTATAGGCTTGCAAAGATTTTACCTAAGCTTATCTCTCCTTACCAAGGGGCTTTTGTTAAGATCGCTCTATTCACAAGAATATTCTTATTGCGAAGGAAATGGTTCATGACTTGAATCGAAAGCCTAACTTGAAAATATTGTTATCCAGCTTGATATGACTAAGACTTTCGATATGATGTCTTTGTCTTTCATTTCTAAGGTTCTTCATTCTTTTGGGTTCTCTAAAGACTTTATAAGTCTCATTAATAAGCTCACTAAGGATATTCATAAATCTATGTTAGTAAATGGTTGTGTTACAGGTTATTTTAACTCTAAGAAAAGATTGAGACAGGAGGATCCCTTATCCCCCAGTCTTTTCATCTTAGGTGAGAAAATCCTAATTATAGGTCTAGTCTATGTGTTCAATCTTAACAAAAACATGAGATTTGCTACTAGATCTAATATTCTGGTTTCCTGTCTTGCATTTGCAGACGATATTTTAATTTTTACTAACAGTTTACAACATTTCATTAACACTTTAAGCAGTTTTCTTGATACTTATCAGAAAGTCTCAGGGCAATCCATCAATTCTGAGAAGACCAAGATTATTGTCTCCAAGAGATTCCTCAATAGCAAAATTTATCCACTGATGGTTCATACTGGATTCAATGTTGATTATCTCCCCTCTGTTTACCTGGGCATAACATTGAGCAATAACAATAAGTCTATTAACTATAGACCCTTGCTGGATAAAGTAAATTCAAGAATTCTTGATTGGGAAATAAAGAATCTGTCCTATGGACAGAGGTTAATCTTAATCCAATCTGTTCTTTCTACTTTTCCTATTCACTGGATCCATAACTGTAATCTTCATGATTGTGTTATCTCTAAATTGGAGCTTACTTTTAATAAATTTCTTTGGATATCTAAACAGGTTGAGAAGTGTATTCATTGGGCTAATTGGTCTTCCCTTTGCAAGCTTTATGGAGAGGGAGATCAAAACATTAGAATTATAAAAGATATCCAGAAGACTCTTTCTCAAAAACTATGGTTTAACTACAGGAAAAAAGATTCTCTTTGGGAAAGGATCATGCATGACACATATAGCAAGTTTGTTGATCCTATGAAAACAAGTTATAGAAAGGCTGATTCTATTATCTGAAAAAGGCTCTCTAATATCAAATGGGAGGCTGAAAGTAACATTTGTTGGGAGTTGGGGAAGAGGATATTGATTTTTGGGCTGATAATTGGCTTAATTTCAAGCCTTTGTCTGATGTTCAAAGTACTCCCTACTTCTTAGATGTCAAGGTTAATTCCTACTGGAAGAGCAACTCCTGGGATTTTGAGACTTTGAATGGGTTCTTACCTACTGGCACCATCAATATCATCAATGACTAGCATATTGATCCTAACAAAAAAGACATTATTCTATGGAAGCCTTCTCCAGATTCTAATGTCAACACTAAGTGTACTTGGAACACCTTGAGAACTAAATACAACTTCTCTGGTGTGTACAATAAAATCTGGAGTCCTATTATACCAAGGAAGTTTTCTTTCTTAACCTGGAAACTTCTAAAGAACTATATGCCTATTGATACCACAATGCAAAAAATACATATATATTTATAGCTTCCAAATGCCAATTTTGCAGCAATGTTGAAAATTCTAATCACATATTTGTTCAATGTAGTTATGCTTGGAAAATCTGGTTCTACTTTGCAAATCTATTCAAGATCAAGGTTGAGAAATACATGTCTATCACTCATATACTAAAGAACTGGCTCTGGTCCTCGACAAAAAATATGCATATAACTCAGTTTATCCCTACTGTTATCTGCTGGGCCATATGGAGAAACAGAAACAAAGCTAATTACAAGGATAGATGTGAATCTGTGAATGAGTCTATTATTTTTATAACTAATACTCTTGTTGCTTTAGACATAGCTAATTCTTTCTCCAGTAAACACTGGTCTAATGTGTCAGACACAGGTTTAAAATTAGGTTGCACTTCGATTTATAAAGACATGACTAAGATTTCATACCTGAAATGGCTTCCTCCAACTGGTAATAGATTGAAACTAAATAGCGATGCAGCTTGTAGCATGACTGGGGAAGCTAGTGTTGCCTTTATCTTCCGAGATCGGCAAGGAAATATTGTAGTTGGTGCTAGTAATACCTTTGGTAAATCCAACCCTATTTTAGCAGAATCCAGGGCTCTCCTTGAAAGTCTTCTTATATGCAAGGAAAACAACTGGAATCAGATTGACATTGAATCTGATTGTCAAATTCTGGTAAACTATATAGCAACGGGCTCTTTCCTTTGGTATCTAAATAATCTTCTCTCAATTTGTAGGAAATTAATAACTTCTAAGTTGAGTTTTAAATTCATACCTAGAGTCCAGAACCACAGCCGATTTGCTAGCCAAGTGGACTCTGAGGTGCAAAAAATATTGAACTTTGATAATCTTCAAGCTCCAAATTACCTTATGTCTATAATCTTGTTTGAGAGCTTAAAGCTTAGTTATTTAAGCTCCAACAATGTCTAGTCTTGGGTCTTGAATTGTGCAGTCTTTTGGGGTTTTTTTCATTCATTTGCAGGTCTTCGTACTCGGTCTGATAATGGAGACAATGGCCAAATTTTTTGATTCAGTGATTCTTATAGCTCTCGACCTGATAATGGAGATAGTAATCTTCCCCAATTGTCGAAGGCAAAATCCTTGTCTTGCTAGAAGAATAATTATTAGATTCTCGAAGAATCTGTCGCTGGAGCATATTAAGAAGTGATGGCCTTGATGGAAGACTTGAAGCTTTCTAGGGACCCCTCTAAAGATGAAGAGGATGAAATCGAATAGATCGTCGAGTTGTTCCTGTGTTGTTAATCATTTTGAGGTGGAGATCGTTTGTGATTCTGTTGGAATTCCGCTCTGCATGTTTGATTTTTATGAAGACGAATTTGAAGAGAAAGCTATTCGGGAAAGGATGACTGAAGATGAAGCTCAGAGATTGTGCTCGATCTGTTTTTGTTTTAGGAAATATTTCTATTTTTTTCTTTCCATCAATAGTTCATTGGGACTAGTTTGTTAAATCCTATAAGGTGTTGCCACCAATTATTGATTCAATATATATTTCGATTAAAAAAATTGAAAGTTAAATTTAAAAAAAAAATCTATTGAAGACCTCACAAGAAGCCAAAAATAGTGATCAATCATTAAGAATATTCTTTATGTCAAAAAATCATTTCTACGAAGAGAAATTTGTAAAAAAAATAAAAAATATATTTAAAATATGAAAAAAATAAATATTAAATAAACTTGATAAAATTAATAAGTGATATTAGAGTTATTTTTAAATAAAAAATAAATAAATTTAATTTTTAATATTAAGTGTTATTTACTCTTAAAGAAATAAAACTTAATTTATGTAAGCCGTTTCTTTTTTCTAAAAATGATATCACACCGATAAATTGTTCTATTATAAATAATATAATGTAAAAAAAATAAATTAAACATATTAATTGATTTTAACGCTTTTATCATCTCCGCTTGCAATTTTACCAATTCAATTTTGTATTATTTACTAATATTATCATTTTGGTCCCAAATCGATTTTACTAGTTTATTTATTCGGTTCCGAATCATCGTATCATCTTAGTTTCCTATTGATTTTGGTTTTTATAATAAAATTGTTAAACCGAACAATTGCGATTCGATCCAACTTTCATTTGGATTCCAGTCTGGTTGTCAGTTTTTTGAAAACCATTAATTACCTTAATCGTGTGTGATGGATGAAAGGTATAAGAAACCATTTTATCCTCACTGTATTGTGATTTTTGTGATGATTGTTACTATAATTTCAATACACTTGCCAATACCAATTTTTTTTTTGCATAGGGTAAAGCCTTTGTTTAGTTTATAATATTGCGTAATAATAACAAGGGTATGGCTAAATTATGGTCCAATTGGCTAACCAGCCATAATTTTAACCATACCCAACTTAAATTTAAGTAGTCTCAACTATAGACCCAAAAAGCTCTTTCGTTTTTTACTAAGTCAAAACCCTAAACACTAACCATTCCCATTTCTAAAACAGCCCCAACCCAAAATCAGCCCCAAAACCCTAAACACTCTCCAAACTCCAAACTTCTACAATCTTGCAAAATCAGCCCCAAATTCAAATCTGAATATCTCTACCACATCAACAACAAGTCAAGAACTACAATGGGCAAAGGAAAAGAGTAAGTTTTTACTCTTAAATGTAGTTTGTTTCCATATTTGGTTTTGGTTAAGTTTTTTGATTTTGATGCTAGGGTAGGTTTGTTTGTGGCTGATTTGGTGTTATATTTGGTTATGAAGTTGTTTATAGTTGTCTAGTGATGCTAGGGTATGTTTGTTTTTGGCTCATTTGGTGTTGTAGGTAGTTTTTCGAGTTTTCTTCAACTCTTCAATGGCTGTTTCGAGCATCCCCCACCGGTTCAGTTGTTGGTTACCCGGCGGGGGATGTTGTTTTTTTGCAGGTGTTCATCATTCCCCGCCGGGTTTCAGGGGTTTCACCCGGCGGGGATATATGTGTTTTGCAGGTGTTTTTCATCCCCCGCCGGCTGGGTCCTGATTCACCTGGCGGGTGAAAACTATTATTTTGAATTGGAGTTTTCACCCGCCGGATGAGTAATTGTCACCCGGCGGGTGAAAACTCCAATTTTAAATTAAATAGTTGTCACCCGCCGGGTGAAAATTGGTCAACCAGCGGGGGAGACCTGTTTTGTAGGAAAACGTAGTTTTTTTTACACAGCTTCTAACTTGTATATTTTGTGAATGTTTTTGCAGACACGAGGCACCTCGCCTAACAAAGGAAAAGGTGGCCAAAGCGGCAAAAAATGGTGAAGGTAGCCGACGGCCGGTGGTCGCTAGGCCGGAACATGGGGACCGGACCGAGCGTGTTCGCCCCGAGCGCGAGGTGCGCGAGGTGCGCGAGGACCCGAAGGAACGATCGTTGCGGCATCAGAAATACGAGGCCACTAGGGAGGCCCCCCGTCGACGATCTTCTCCTCCACGAGAGGTGCTCCCCATCCGACGGCGGCGTGCCCTAGTGGACGAGGAGGAGGAGGATACGGAGGAGGAGGAAACGGAGGACCCAATGCTACCACCTCGAAGAGAGGTCTGTGCCGAAGGGCATCCAACCGATGCGGAGGGATGGAATTTTTTTTTCTATCCCAAAATAACGTCCTTCTCTTCCCCGCCTATGCGCAGCATGAGGCGTACTACGCCTTCAAAAATGATGTAAGTTATCCAATTTATTATATTTTTGATTAGTTAAATTTTTGTTTTAACATTGTATATATTTTTGAATTTTTTCACAGGCGCGCTCGGGTATCACGGTGCAGTCGAAATACGGTTTGCTTGGTCAGTGGGACCTTAGCAAACAACTAGGGGTTAGGGCTTACCTCGAGGAGACACCATTTTGGCCGTTGATGCGGCATCTACCGAGGTTCAACAACCACGTCCAGTTGGCGGAGGTGTTCGGTGAGAGGTGGCACCAGGAGACCAACACGTTCCAGTTCTCCTTTGGGGAGATGACGCTGACACTGGACGACGTCTACGTGATTACGGGCCTCCTGGTTGAGGGGAGAATTATTGACCTCTATAGGCCGGATCCGATAGAGGCGACGTACGTACGGTATGCGGAGCTGTTGGGAGTTTCGACTGCTGATGTACAGCAGGAAATGGAGGCGCATGACGGGAGCGGATTCGGCCTCCGATGGCTTAGGACCACATTCTCCGGGGAAGAGTTCTTAGATTCCAACGCCGCCTGCACTACAGAGATGAAGAAGGCAGCAGCTAGGGCATACATCTTGTTCTTCCTCGGGTGTACTATCTTCACCAACACGAGCCAGAAGAACATCCAGTGCGATTTTCTCCACCACCTTGAGGACTTGACGAAGGTTGGTGAGTACGCATGTGGGACTTGTGCGTTGGTGTGGTTGTACAAGAGCTTGGGAGGCATTTCGAAGCACTCCTTGAAGACCTTGGTCGGCTTCTCGGCCTTGTTCGAGTGTTGGGTCTATGCCCACTTCCCCGTCTTCCGCGCGCCAGTGAACATTGGTTATAGCCCAACGGATCCGAAGATGCTGGCGTGGTTTCCCAAAAAGATCCCGGTATCATTAGCTCGGGGGAAGCTGTACTACTATGACATCCTCGCGGCTCAAGGAGAAACGGATGTAAGTTATCTTCTTTACGTTTATTAATATACATCTACTCTATATAAAATGTAGTATGAGTAAATGATTTTTTTTGTAGGTTATTTTCCGACCTTACGAGGATGTCCGTGAGGTGTGGCCGGAGTAGGCAATAGGGTTGTACCGAAACTCTATTCGCCTAATGATGGTGAGCGAGGCATATCACCCCGACCGAGTGATGCGCCAATTCGGTTGGATCCAAGAAAAGCCGCTCGACCCCCTCGTTGCTAGAACTGGTCTTGGTAGAGGAGACCATCTTCGCTATGTGCTTCAGGTTAGGCATTGGACGAACTGGAGGGAGCACCTATACGTGATCGATAGGTATTGGAGGCCCTTGGAAGGGAGTACTCACACCGCATCCCCCCAGTACAAGGCATACGTGAAGATGTAAGGGTGGTTTAATATCACACCTCGGATTCTTACGGAGGCGTCGGCGATCGATGTGGTGAACACGATTAATCTTGTTCGGCCGTTAGACGACTCGACTGACGAGATGGTGTCTTTTGCGATGAAGGTTATGGAGATTACCGGACCGTGGCTTCTGATTATTATGGTTGGATTTTTGATTTGTATGTTATTCTAGTTGTGAACATTACCGTCGTTTTTAATTGTTGACATTTGGTTTAGCTTTGTTATTATAAACCGTAACTTTGTTGTTGTATTTTAGTTTCAAGTTATCGCATTTGTTGTTTGTTTAATTTAATTTTGTTCTTGTGGTTTGCGTTTAATTTAAGTTTGACACGATTAAGTTTGTTTAATTTAAGTTATCTAATTCAATATGTCACTCACACTCTAGTCTTAAACAAGTAGAACCTGTTATAGTTTCCACCAAAGTAAGTTCCAAACTAAGTTCCCATAAAAAACTTAGTGCTCATATCTCCCGTCCCCCGCCGGGTCAGCAATTTTCGACCGGCGGGTGAATACTTCCCGGCGGTTGAAAATATCTCCCCCGTCGGGGTGAATAAACTACCCGGCGGGGGTGGTCCCTCACACCGCCGGTTGATATCGAGTGGAAATTCAATTTTTTCACTCGATATCCCCGCCGGTTGAAAAATACTCCACCGCCGGGGACATTGTCAACCGGCGGTTGAAAATTGCTTGCCCGGCGGGGAAGCCTACCACATTCCATCCTCACAATTTTTTGAGGATGGGCCAACTCCCCCCCCCCCCCCGGGTGAAAATTCAGCACCGGCGGGGACGTTTCCACCCCGCCGGGGAAGTAGTCATCCGCCGGTCGAAAATATCCGAACCGGCGGGGTCGTTTATCCATTTAGGTTTCTTCCTTTTTTAAAAAGCTGGCTTCGTCAACCGGCGGGTGGCAAGTATCGGACCGGCGGGGACCTAGAGACAATTATTTTCCCGCCATATGACTCTCCCGCCAAATGAAACTCCCGCCAACAATATAGTTCCATTATAAATATTCAAGTGTTAACGAGCAACATGGCATCCATCAAACACTTAGAAACAAATGGAGTTTACCGCTAATGAAGACTACTATATGCTTGTAGCAGTGAAGGATTCCCGGGTCGAGTTGAGTGAACATAGGAGTGATGCATTTTTTGAAAGGGTTTTGTGTCATATGTATTACAACTACGGTTATTTAGAAACTGGAGGTGTCGTTGTGCGCAGCCGTGACGAAATCAAGACACGGTACCTTTTTGTCCAGCCCCTCACGAAGTTGTTGTTAATGCCGCGAAGAATAAAAGAGGAGCCGGTAAAGGTTTGGGACATGACCGTCTGCGACTATATCACTAGAGATATGGTAGCATATGTGGAGGATATGGTTATGGCAAGGGAGGATGGCGACGATGTTTTACACAGCTTGCGTTACGACTACTAATAGTGCAATCTGTCGTATTCGAACGTGTTTTTATTATTTGTGTTGCATAATGTTGTTATAACTTGTTATGTTTTTTATTATATGTGTTGCGTATTGTCCTCGTTTTTTTATGTAATGTTAAGTTCTTATGTTTGGGTTTCTAGTTGTTGTTCAATGTTACTGTATTTTACATAGCACCGTATTCGAGTTGAACATACATTCATCTAAGGAGATTCATTCATTAAACCTCAACCTCATACAATAGAACATACATCCATCTAAAGAAAATTAAACCGAAATACAAACTGATACAAATAGGTACTATCAAGTTAATCACTCATTTCCTGTATGCGGATGTCGATAATGTCAGAACAAACCCTATCCAGTTGATCCTCCGTTATCCAATCCGTGTCTTGACATTTGAACAAGTTACTGGCAACACGACATTCTAATTCGGTGAGGCCAGAAACCGGATGGAGGCGGTGTGTGAGTAGGACTGACCATGCTAGTAAAAATCTTTACGTAGACCGATGCGTAATCCATCAGCTTGTTGTAAAGGGCATCCCTTATCAACCTCCACCCATCTTGTTTCCCGTTCAAGGCGTACGCTATCGAGCGGTACCCGCAATGCCCATCGGATTTAACATCGGTAATGGACTCTACAAAAGGCCTAAAATAGATGGGGAATTGGTTCATATATCCTTTGGGGTCTACAAAACTTGCCTTCACCGGCATCGTAGAGCTTGACCTACAACCCACCGTTCCACTACTAAGCATTGTCCCACTTGCTTGCGTTGGAATAGCGCTACTTTTCGTACGAGCGGGGGTGGTCCCTGAACCACGTTTAGGCTCCTTTTTTTTCCTTTTACTTGAGGTTGCGGTTGAAGTTTGAAGTCTCCAAGTAAGGATGGCGTACTAGTATTTTCTGATTCAAGCACATGTTCGTGCCAACTTTTGTCGCGTTTAGTGGATGTATCATCAGTGGCAATAGATAACTTACGTTTGTTAGGTGGACGACCGCGCACTTTTTGCTTAACAAATGGCTCCAAAATGTTAGTTGTTTCGGGATGGACGACGGCAAACCATTTTTTATAAACGTGCTCTATGCGTGATTCGTCATTGGACGCCATGACATCGCATACTAGTTTGTCAATCTTGGCTTTAATTTGCTCATTCGTCGAGAGGTTGGTACGAACTAGGATATCTAACCTCTTCCAATGTTCATGAAACAACTCAAGCGGCACCTCTATGCCTTTCGCAACAAACTCATAGATTTCGTGGGCGCAAGGCATGCCGTGCGTAGTTTGTATGGCACAACCGCAAGGCATATCCGGTGCGATTGTCATGTTCCAGGCACATTCGACTTCGTCGGCCAAAATTTCCATTGCATGGTGGGAGATGTTGTTTTTTAGTTGACCGTACACAATATTTGTAAATTTATGTACGGCCAACAACCGGCTCTTTTCAAAGGAAGCCTTGATGTCCCCGTGTTGCAATTCGATCAAAGTATGCAACTTCAAACAAAAATATTCAAAGTTACATTTGCTCGTACCGATGAAACGCTTGAGGCTCGAATGAGCGCTCTCCATGCGGTTTGTGGTTTGGTTACCAAAATGCATCCACTTGTTAGTTCTCCACGTGACAAACTTGTCACCGTACGGCCCTACCCAACTTTTGGTATACTCAATCACTTCCGGATACTCTTTGAAGTCGCGGTGCAATTCCGACCAGTAGTTCTCATACGCTAACTCCGTTTCCGCCAACATCATTCCATTCCACACTTTCAAAAAGGCATTGGACACTGTCTTCTCCTTTATGATCTTTTTTGTTTTTGCTAGGACGTTCATGTTGATGTGCCATCGACACAACATATGCGTTGCATTGGGGAACACTTCCTCCACCGCAATCACAAGCGCCAAGTCTCTATCCGTCAAAACAATGGATGGTAATTCGATGGAGTGAGTTACCATCAACGAATGTAAGCATCCTAACACCCACCTATAGGCCTCGATTTTTTCAGTCGACATAAAAGCAAATCCAATGTAGAATGTTTTCCCCGTACAAGTCGCACCCACGACCTCGTACAACGGCATCCCGTATTTGATCACCTTGTACGTGTTATCCATTAAAATGACGTTCGGAAATGTCCGTAACAAATCCAAGCTAACCGGGTGCGCAAAAAAAAGCTCGCCTATGATATCGCTTCCGTCTTCGGACTTTCTATGGAATTCGTAGTAGTTTAGTCGCTTTAGTTCACCCAACAAGTATTGGAACTGCGACCGACCTCCTTTCTTGAGCTTCCGGTGTTTTAGTATTGCGTTGTACACGGTGCGCATTGTAGAAGAATTCTTAGGGTTCAATTTCTTCACTCCACCAAGAATATCACAAGGACGGGATCTCATTTTCGTCGAACTAACCACGAAATCCATCTCTATTTTTTGAAAGTGTCCCACGTAGGAATGACCTTCTTTGTAGGATGTAGTATCGTGATTGTGAACGCCGCACACAACCTCTATTCCCCACAAATCATCACCCATCTTCTTTTCTTTAAGGGCGAACGGGCATCCGCATTTTTTTGTTCCGGTAGACTTCCTCTTTAGATCCTTGGGGTCTACCAGTTTTGTGTAAACTCCAGATATTTCACACACAAACTCTACTCTCGGAGTTTTACGATCGTGTCTATCGCATCGGCGTAAAATAATCACAAACCCGTTATCTGATGCGGTTTCCTTAACCCATTCAATAAGGTCTGTCTGGGAGTAGTAGTGAGATTTGGTGTTGAACAACTCGCTATAATCGATGGAGCAAGGCACCGGTATTTCCTCCTCCTCCGCCTTCGCCATGCACGAACTAGTCAAATAATCCTTTGACTCATCCTTTAACCCTTCATCTCCGCTCTTTAACTCTTCACCCTATGCATGTTAAAAAAAAGCATCAAATACGACCATGGATAAAATAAGCGAACCCCAACCCAACGGTTAGAAAATTCACACAATAAAGGTTCTTTCCCCGCCGGTTCTATATGGTTCCAACCGGCGGGGACATTGTTAAACCGGCGGTTGAAAATTCTAAAACCGACGGGGATATTGTCAACCGCCTGTTGACAATTCACCACCCACCGGGGTTGGGGGCCTAATTCAAACTCTATTGGAGAAAAAACATAGGGGTTGACCCCGACGGTTTAATATACCCACCCCGACGGTCGAACTATCTAACCCCGGCGGTTCAAATAATATACCCCGGCGGGGACTAAACACAAAATAAATCTTAAAATCTGGACAAAACAAGGGAGTTCGCCCCGGCGGATACAGGGTAACAACCCCGTCGGGTAAGGGTGTCCCACCCGGCGGGTGGGACTCGACGCACCCGTCGGTTGGACATGGCGTGCCCCGGCGGGGAACCTTCATCGTTTTATTATGAATGTTCTTACTCCCCGCCGGTTTAGATGGTTGAAACCGGCGGGATTGTTCGGGTTCTACCTTTCTAAATGTAGAAGGTCTACCAAAATGGAAACTTTTATAAAAAAAAATGGTTAGAACAACTACCATATTTGGAGTCTCAAGCTCCTCAGCAAGCTTCTTACATTCAGAGTCCATCATTCGATTATTCCGAATTTATAAAAAAAAAAAGTAATGATTTTGGGAGGTTGAAGTGTTTATTTGTGAGTTTTTGAAGTTTTTGAAATTTTAGGAGTTTTTGAATTTTTGAGAGTTTTTGAAATTTTTCTTTAGACTAGAATATAAGAGGGTTGTTTGGAGGAATAATTTTGTGTTCTTCCACATTTGGCTAGCCATACCCACGTTCCACTACAAGACAAAAATAGATATTCTTGGCCAAAAGGTAAAACCGTCTTTGACTATTGAATTAAAAAAATTCTCTATATTTTGGAAATGCCTACCCTAATAACAATTTGTGTTTGGAGAACATCATCACGAACCATCACATTATATATTTATAATGATACTTTCGTGGCATTTATAAATATTAAATATTAATTCCGACAATAACGATATTGAATATAGTTTTTCGTTTATTTTCAATTAACAGTTTAGCAATAAATTATAAAGTTTGATGTAATATAATAATACGAAACGCGAGGATAGGATTCTCTTTGTCTACTATAAGGTGAGGTTAACGAGAAGAGGATTGATCACCGACCGTATATATCAAATTCCATATATCAATAACATACTATAAAAGTATAATTGGAGACAGTTAATTTTAATAGAAGATCCTAGGTGTAAGTTAGGAGCAAACCTGTCAAGAGATGTATCGTCAAAAAGTTACATAAACGTGTTTGGATTTGTCGACCATACATATAGCAAGGGACGGTTGAAATTTGACCGTGATTTAAATGTGTTGATGTTTGTTGAATTTTAAAAGTCAAGATAAGCTTTCGAGAGATTTGTGCCTATTGAATCGAAAGAGATATAGATTGATCGGAAAAACACTAGTCCAAAACAACCTACTTCGAATAGAATTGATCTGAATCGGTCCGATTTAAAAATAAAATCGGACTGTACTTATTACAAGATAGGGACCAAAGCGAATTCTATTTGTTAAGTTTCATATTTAATTGAGTTTTATATTTTGAGTTTTTTTATATTGTTTGAGTTTTTTATCAGGATTTCATTAATTTGATTTGTTATTATGATGGATTACGAGTTTATTATAACTGTTAATCAATATAATTTGATCTAGAGTGTTTGATAAATAATTAAGGGTTTTTTCTAGACCTACAAACATAAGAAGATACTTAATGCAAAGGTGTGGCATGTCAAGCGACGTGAACAACATATTTCTAAGTGAGAAAAAGCTCCAACTCTAGCGACGTGAACAACATATTTCTAAGTGAGAAAAAGCTCCAAGTCTTTTCAGAGATAAGTGACATGGGTGATAAACACTGAACTGAATAGAGCGTGATGTGAATCACGTCATCTTTGTAACAAAGAGTTGTTGATCATTTTGTGTTTGAGATTCTTTATGTAACCTACATGTTTAATAAAAGATGGTCTGTTGTCCATCGATGTAGATCTATTTCCACAATCCGAACCAAGTTAAATATGTATCGTGTGCTTTGTTTCATTTCACGTTTTCCTTTGCCTTGGACGAACTTGAATTTCCCAACAAGTGGTGCGGTTAACGTGGAGCCAAAGTAGAAAAGGTGATCAATCACCGATCTAAAGGTTGGATAATACATCCCGCCAGGAAACCGAAAGCCACAAAGATAAGTTCCATGAAGCTTAGCGTAGAAAATTTTGACGTATAACTGACTTAGCCTATAAATAATTATGGCTAAATCTTACTTTGTACATAATGGATTGACTGCTTTTATCAATGATAAATCTACATAGGTTGATATCGTAATACTAGCTAAAGCTCATAGTTCTCTTCTACTGAGCTGGGAAGATGAAGTGCTAGGAGAGGTATTCGAAGAGCCTGCGACACTGAGGATATAAAATCGGCTTAAGGAAATTATATGAAGAAGTCATTGGAGACTATATTGTATATGAATATATAACTTTGCAAACTGCCTATGGATAATAGCATATAGATCTGAATGCACTTAGATGATTACAACCGAATCATACTCGACGTGAATGCATTTGATGTCAAGGTGGAAGAGGATAACCAAGCAATCATCCTCTTAAGTTCTCTATCAAAGGAGTTTGAACACGTAGTTGGCACAATGTTCTACAATATTGATACCCTTAGGATGGTTGAAGTCAAGAGCGCATTGAACTTTAAAAATATTAAGAGGAAGACTGTTATAAAGAATGACTCTAAATGGCACATACTGGATGTGAGGGTCGGACAGGAAAGTGATATTCAAGCAATGAGATACTAAACTCTCAGTAAAAGTCCAAATAGAATGTGACATGTTCAGAAGTGATTTGTTGGGCATGGAAGAAAAAGGAAATATCATTAGGAACTTCCCGAAGAAAAGAAATGGTAACAACTATAAGAAGACCAAACCCGAAGATGTTGCATTGGTATCTGATCACTGTGATTAAGATGATGGGTAACTAACTTTTTATTCTTACATGTATAATAATAAATAGATATTGGATTCGGGTGCATCATTTCACATGAATTTCAATAAGAATTTATTTGAAAACTTCAAAAGTATTCAGAGGAAGACTGTTCTGAAGAGTGGCTCTGAAGGGCACAGACTGAGTGTGAGAGTCGGTCAAGAAAGAAAGATTCAAGAAATGAGAGAGGAAACTCTTGGACAAAGTCAAAATGACATAGGACGGGTTCAGAAATAATATGTTGAGCAAGTAAGAAGAAAGGACATATCATTAGGAACTGCCTATAGAAAGAAAAGGGCAACAACTATAAGAAAACCAAACTCAAAGATGTTGTATTGGTACCTGACCATTGTGAGTAATATGATAGGTTACTAACTTTTTATTCTTGCATCTATAATAATAAATAGATGTTGGATTCGGGTGCATTCCACATGACTTTTAATAAGAATTGATCTAAAGATCTGAAAATGTTTGATTGTGGAAGGGTCATCCTCAATACTGACGAAACTTACAATATAAAAAGGATAGGAACATTTTGGTTTAATCTGTCTACAAGACTTGAGAGAGTGATTAAAAATGTATGATGTGTACCTGGAGTTAAACTTAACCTTTTTTTCTATTGGGATGTTAGATGAGTAAGGGTTTACCTATAGGGGTGGAGATGGAAAACATAAGATCTTGCAAGATTCTTTTTGTTATGAAAGCTAATAGAACTAATGCTGACTTAGATCTTGAGGACTCTGTAGTACTATGAGTTATCTCTATTGTGGTGAAGGATTCGATGAGGTTGTGGCATAATTGGATGAGCATTTAAGTGAAAAGAAACTTACGGAACTAAGTGAACATGGTTTATTAGATGGTACCACAATTCAGAAGCTAACATTTTGTGAAATATATGTTTTGGGTAATAGCAAAAGGCTGAAATTTCTGCCCAAGAACCAGACATTTAATGAAGTACTTGCTTATTTTTAACTTAGACCTCTGGGTCCAGCACGAGAACCTACTATATGTGGTGTAAAGTAATTTATATCATTGATTGAGGATAATTTTATGAAGCATCTACTTCATTTGTGAACTATAAGACTTTCATAGAGAATCAAACTAGAAAAATATTGAAGAAGCTTCAGACTGATAATAGCTTAAAATATGTGAACAAGGACTCTACTAGCTAATACAAAAAGATCGGCATTGTTAAATACTGAACAACAAGTGGTACTATCCAACAGAATAGGCTTGTTGAGAGAATGAATTGAACCCAAATAGTACGGGTTAGGTGTTTGCTTCATACAACTAAAATGAGGTTCTGGGGAGAATCTATAACAACGAATGGATATATCATCAATAGGAGTCCATCTACGATGCTTACGTGTTTTTTATCCTCAATAAGCATGGAGAAAAGATAAACCTAAGATGGAATGTTTGAGAGTGCTCGGATGTCATGCCTACACACATATGAATCAAGATATCCTTAGGCCAATTGCACTTTTTTTTCTCTTGGCTATCTAGAAAGAGTAAAAGAGTATAAGTTGTGGTGTTTTGAAATTGGATGGCATATGCCTTTGGTAAGCAGTTATGTGGTTTTCAATAAAGAGGACATGTCATTGAACAAGATGGTGGAGATTCAACCTACTATTATCGAGAAAAAAATATAATATTGATAATGCATTTGATCTACAAAGTGAAGTTGGAGATGTTTTTTCTAAAGAGTGTTTTGGATGGGGTCCACATTAGGTCGTACAAAGGAAGTTCAACCATTGCATGACTCTGAAATCAGTCAAGGTTCTAGTGTTCAAGTACCTTCAGATGATCAAATAAAAAAGCAACATGATCTTGACAATTATCAACTGTAAATAAGTAGAGCATGGAGACCAAGAAAATAGTCGCAGATGTATGATTTTCATGATATGATTGGTTATGATTTATCTATTTAATTCTAAGAGGATGTTCTTGAACCTAAAATATATCACGGTGTTATGAAGAGTATTGATACTAAAGAAATATCTTACGGTCGTGAAAGAAGAATTGAGATCTCTCAAGAATATGAACACTTAGATTCTTAGGAAGCACCAGAAAGGTCAGAAGTTAGTTTGGCGTAAATGGGATTCAAGAGAGAGCTAAGCATTCTTGGTGTTGAGTTACTTAGATAGAATGATAGGCTCGTAGATAAGGGTTGTATTCAAAATGATAGTGTTAATTTTAATGAGATACCCTCACCATTTGTGAAACAAAACTCTATCAAGATTATGTTATCAGTTGTTGCTCAGTTTAATCTTCAGATATGTCAAATAAATGTTATTACTGTATGTCTGCATGAAGAATTGGTATATATAATTTATAAGTATCCTTCGAAATGTTTTTAAGAAATAAAGACAGGTCGTATGTGATTGTTTAAGAGACTACTATATGGGTTGATACAATCGTCAATGAAGTGGCATAATTTTTTTTATTCTTTTATAAGATCTATTCAGTATGTTTCCAGTTGCTATCATAGTTGTGTCTATCTGAATAGGAAAACACACGTGGAAAGACAGATCATATTGTTGTTGTATGTGGATGACACACTAATATATCGAAGAGATAGATGAAAGATTGAAACGGCATATACTCAATTAAAAGAAGAGTTTAAGATGAAGAATATGAGAGAGGCTCGAGGATACTTCGTGTTTATATTAGGAAAAACATGAAAAATTGGTATTTATTATTATCTTAACAAAAATAGATACAAAAGATCCTAAGAAAATTCTATATGTCCGAAGAAAAAGCGGTTGTAACTCCCATTGGTTCCTAATTCAAACTCAATGTCACTTAAAGACCAACCAAAACAGCATATAAGTAGTATATGCTAGAGATACCTTACGCCAATGTTATTGTAGTATTATGTATTTTATGAGTTACACGAGACCTGATATTTCATATCTTAAGTGTTTTGAGCATATTCATATCGAATTCAGGAAAATCGCATTGGTATGCACTCAAATGGATCATGAGATGCTTGAAAGGCTCAGTTGTTTATAGGTTTGTGCTATAACCAGATTGATATGGATGATATAGTGTTGTAAACTCTGATTATATAGGTTTCCTCGACACTGTATAATTTAGGCTATTTATTTATTGTACTTGAAAGAGTGGTTAGCTGGAAGTCTTGTATACTGAATATTGTTGCGTTAACGTTTACAAAACCTGAGTATATAACTTCTATTGAAGGTATGAAAAATACTATTTGACTGAAAGAATTGTTGAGTGAACTCACTCGTCTGGATAAATATATGGTTATATTTTTTTATAACACCAATGCTCTTCATTTGATAAAAAATTGGAAGTTCCATGAGTGAACTAAGCATGTATATATCAAATTCATTTCATCTGAGACGTGGTAGATAGGGAGCAAGTGAAGGTGGCCAATATTGCTAGCAAGAAAAACCATCAAGGTGCTTTGACCAATGTATTATCGATTTCAAATCTCACAAACTATATGAGACCAGTGGAAGTTTATGATGCAAGTGAGTTGGTATCTAAAGAGTATAACATTGGGTGCAACAGATGTTGAGTTACTATAAGCCTAGGTTGAGAATTATTAGTTGTAGACTAGAAGTAACTCGTTAACAGAGGTACTCTTGAGGGACAACAAACGTAGTTGAATATGTCGAATATATGTATTAGCAAGAAAAGTTGAAACTCTCAGGGTGAAGTTTGGACCGTGACTTAAACGCGGAGATGTATGCTGAATCCTAAAGGCTGAGACAAGTTGTCGAGATTGGTGACTATTGAGTCAAATGAGATATGAATTGATTAGAAACATCTTGGTCGAAAGTAGGCTAGTCTGAAGCAGGTTGGTCCCAATTGAGTTGGTTTGAGGCAGTTTGATTTGAAGCGAGCTGGACTAAAGCATGCTGGACAGAAGTATAAGCGTAAGCCAAAACTGATTCTTCTAATTGCTAGGTTGCCTATTTAATTGTGTCTCATATTTTGATCCTCCTATATTAATTGGATACCCTATTTATTAGGACTTATATATTAATTTTCTTATTAGTCTCATTTTTTATTTTTGAATTTTTTTATAATCACAAGATTAGGAGATTATTACAACTGTCGATTAATAAGATTTAATTTGAAGCGTTTGCTTAAGAGTTAAGATTTTTCCTAAACCTATAAATAGAAGAAGATACGCAATGCAAAGATGTGGCGTAAGAAATATATTTCTAAGTGAGAAAAATCTAGAAGTGAGGTGGAAAATAAACACTCAATAAAGAGTTCTATGAACCACATTATTTTTTATAACAAAAATTAATTGAATTGTTTGTGTTTGAGGATTTTTTTTAACCTACTTATTTGATAAAAAAATATTTGTTGCATGTGAATATATGATTGTTTTTATAATCCTAACCACGTTAAATATATATATTGTTTGTTCTGTTTCATTTTATTCTTACTTTTTATCAATTTTGATGCGATAAATAACTTTTTTTTATAAAATAAATAGTCGCACTTTAATTTTTATTTTGGACAAACTTTAATTTACTAACGAAAAATGGTGAACACTCGTCAAAACAAAGATTATGTCGGAAATTAAAATTATAAACATAACAAATCTACTAAACCTAAGAAAAAAATCCATCTAACTTATTATTATTTGTAAGATTGTACAATATAATTAATATACCTAATTTGTTATAACATTCCAGGGAAAAAGTATATTCAAAACATCAATATTGATGGACCTCTTCCAACTAATTTAATATAGCTTAACCGACTATATATATATATATAATTGTTCTCGAAGATATATTATTTACAAATTCTTGTGGATATCCAAAACTTGAATTGGATAAGATATTACAGAAAGTTTGGATTTTAAACAAGTTGGCTGATTGATGGAGAGGGAAAGTGAAAGATAGAAATGTTTAAAGTACATGTGAGATACGATTGAGTAAAATAAAATAGTTAGAGGGCCTTGGAAAAATGATGTCCGAAGGAAATCGTTTGATTCGCGGTTGGCTACGTATATTTGTCTCATCTTTAGCTTGCAAAATTACAAATTTTTGGCTGCCATGACTCAGTCGGGACCCTATACCTTTTCTATAATATAATCATATATATAAAATTAATTTTGTAGAGTAAAGGTGGGTCAGAATGACATTTTATAGAATATTTAATTTAGCTTATTAGATTAAATAAAATTAAAATTATGCGATCTATTACCTATCACAAATCTCGAAATAAATTTAATATATTAAATAACAATTTCTTTTTACTAAAATTGGATATAAAAAATGAAAATAGGGTATCAATTCAACATTCTATACGTTTTAATTTGTGATTTGTTTTTTTCTACTTACTTTTAATAATTGATTTTTTTATTTCAAAACAAATAGGTATTTTTTGAATCTACCGTTTATAGAAAAAAAGTTAGCTCCGGATTTATGGTGTATTATATTGGTTTTCGATTTGTCAAATGGTTTATTAATTATCTGTGTAAGAATATATATATATATAATTTTTATATATAATAAATTTATTGATGATATAGTCAAATAAAAAAATAGAATTGCGTGTAAATTTAACGATATTCTGAATTGAAATGTTCTAGCACAAATTGATTGTTAAAAGCTCAATTATTTAAATACAATCAATCTATAGTTTATTAGACAAGGTAGTTATTATCATAGATATTTATATCGTAGATGCCACTTGGTCTGGTATGGATCTAGAAAAAAAAAATTAATTTGGTATTTTAATTCCAATAGGGTTATGGTCTCTTTCTTCTTTTGAACCCTTCATTAGGTTTTAACTGCTTCAAATTCATTCATAGGTTGCAGTTTTTTCTTTCAAAAGACTACTATACAAGTCTTCTACCACTAAAGAAGAAGATTGTGAATGATAAACTTTTTTTTTTTTATGTTAAAGACCTTCCACATCATAACATTTGTAATGATGTCTTTGGAGTTTCTAACTCAATAGATATAACAATCGGTATCAAAGTCGTATTCTTAATGATTTATAGTATAAAGTCGATTCTTTATTCTTTCTTCGTGGTTAATTTTGTCAGTTGATTCAGATTGAAAGAAAAACCGATAATTTAATTGATGTTGAGATCTTTTAATCATGTTCTTGGTTTAAAGATTTTACAATGAATGTTTGAAAAATCATATATGAGATTGAAAATATTTTGGGAAAAACCCTAATTTGGACCAATTTAGAGCTTTTTCATATTTGGAATTAACATTTTTGCCATAGAGACCCATAGTGCTTTCCGCGACAACTGACCCCTGAAAATCAACCAAGATTTATTTCATTCTCTTGTTCGCACATGATGTTTATGTCCCAAACCACACTTCACACTTGCAATAAACCAATACAGATCGTTATTCAAATATTTTAACGTTTAGTTTGATTAATTTTGTTTATACTTCCATGTATAAGATAACATGTTAAGGTGTGTCGCCATGTTTAAAATGTCAGTTTTTCAGGGTGTACAATTATGTACCCTCAAACTATATGAGCATTAAGAAAGCATACATAGTTGAGAATGTATGACATTCATGATAGGAAGTGATTATCCACTATTATGGAGCACTTAGACCCTATGATGTATGGGGTGGTGTCCTGTATGTCTAGAGATATTGAATTTCATATGACATTCATATCTTTTTAGATACCTGAATTTTTTACAAGATATTTTACATCGTAAAGATTGTTTCAGATGTTCACGGTGTAATAAAATGTAATAAAAGTGTTATTCAGTTAGATAAACAGTGTATTAGCTTTCGTATGACTTACAATATAAACATTTTATTTAACCATTCATTGGAATTATATATGCGAACTTGTCATAATGTCCAAGTGGCCTCTGTATGGGTGAGTCATGCATCAAGTGAGTTTGACGGCTCATAGTTAAGGACCAATTAATATAAGTGTAGACCAATTTCTAAGAAAGACTAACATTTGTCCCAATGGTGAGAAACTTGTTGCATGATGTAGTTATTGTATTTGCACGAATCATACTCATGCATAACTGATTTTCAGTATTGAATACTTTTAATTAGATATGTCATGATATAGGCAAGTACGGCCTTTAACAAAAGGCTTGATTATTTTAAGATACAGCCGTGAACCAACACTGTCTTCCTTAAAGAATTTGATGTGAATGAGTCGAATAGTGTCTTGACAGTGTACCGTGTTCGGCGGTACAATTTTGTGTCATTGACAATAAGATGCAATGGATGGTTTTCTTATTAGCTCTGTGTATATGAGCCCACTAGGCCAATTTTTTAGTAAGTCTATTTATTCCATATAAATTGACTACTAGGACCACAAAATATAATCTGAAATGTGTAACCCTTTTCTACCATATTGAAACACTTTTCTCTAGTGGCGCCCGTGGACGTAAACAATTTTCGAACCATGTTAAAACCTGTGTTTTATCTTTACTGTTATTTCTTTCATTTGCGTTCTATGCTTGAGCCATTTTGTGATAAATTTCATAGTGATTTAATAACAAAATTGGAATCAGAGCCACGTTGTGAAATTAGGGCTTTTGCAATTAGGGTTTCACAATGATGTCTACAGTAATAAAATACACGATTACAAAATTTGATGGGGGATCCAGCTTTGCATTATGGAAGATTAAACTCAAATCTTCATTGGTACTGCAAGGGCTATGGAAGACTGTGGAGAATAAGTTACCAGAAGAGATCAAAGAAGAGGAGAAGCAAGATCTTCAACAAAAGGCTTTGTGTTGGATTTTAATGAGTGTGAAAGATAATGTGTTTCACAAGATTAGTGATGAGAAGACTGCTACATGTGCATGAAGAAGCTAGGAGATCTTTACTTAGAGAAATCAGTAGTGAAACGATTATACTTGAAGGAACGTTTGTACGATTTCAAACTGAAAGAATGTATGTTTAAAACTGAGCACTTAGATAATTTTAAATCAATTATAATGGACTTGGAGAACATAAATATCAATATTGAGGATGAGGATCAAGATTTTTTTGTACTGAGATCGTTAGCAGCTCCCTATGAAAATATCGCTAACAGATGTCAAAGGGGCACTGAAATCAAATGAGATGAGATAGTTACGGTCAGACAATCAAGCCTTCGTCTTATGACTAGGGGAAGATCTAGAAGCAAAGCGAGTTCTTTAAGAAAGAAGAATTAGAGGTCCAAGTCAAAGTTAAAACACTCAAACTGTTATGAATGCGGTAAGCAGGGTTATTATAGGAGAGATTGTTTGAAACTGAATGGTAAGAAGGGAAATCAAAAAGAAAATGCAGCAACCATTGTTGAAGATGTGAACGATTCCGACGATAGTGAAAATATGGTAGAAGAGATTTATTGTCAATGAGTTCAGACTTTGGGAAAAACTCTTCGGTACTCGATACTGGCACTATATATCACATGTTTTAGTTTAAGCAGTGGTTTGATACTTACAAACCAATACAAGGAATTTTCTATTTAGGGAACAATCATTCGTTGACTATTGGTGGTATTGGTAATGTCGAAATCATAATATTTGACGGGGTTGTTAGAATATTGACGTGCTGGCATGTTCCTGGGTTAAAGAGAAACCTGATTTCTCTTGAGACTCTAGACTCTCGGGGTTACACGTATCGTGCAGATTACGGTGTTATCAAAGTGACAAAAGGCTCAATGATATGCATGAAGGGCGGTTTACAGAAGAGTCTTTACATTCTCCAGGGGAGTGTCGTTATGGGTGATGCTCCATTAGCATCATCAGGAAGTAATAGACAAAGTAGGCAGGATCAAAATAAGTTGTGGCATTGGCGTTTTGGTCACCTGAGTGATAGAAGATTAGCTGTTTTTGGAAAGAGAGATTTGTTGAAAGGGTATAAAGCAGAATCATTGGGGTTTTATGAGAACTGTGTGTTTGGTAAACAAACTAGAGTCAAATTCAGAAAATCTACTATAAGAATTACTAAAGGGACATTGAACTACATTCACTCAGATCTTTGGGGTCCAAACAAAATTCTATCAAAGAGCGGAGCCAGATACTACATAAGTTTGACTGATGATTATTCAATGATGGTATGGGTTTACTTTCTGAAAACGAAAGATGAGGCATATTCAACCTTTTTCAAATGGAAGATAATGATTGAGAAGAAAACGGGAAGAAAAATCAAACGTCTTAGGACACATAATGGGTTAGAATATTGCAATCGTGAGTTGAATGAGTTCTGCGAAGCTGAGGGAATAGTGCGTCATCGCACTTGTTCTAGAATACCAAAACTAAGTGGATTTACAGAAAGAATGAACATAATACTTTGTGACAAGGCACAAAGTATGCTCTCGCATGCCGGCGTGGGAAAGGATTTTAAGGCTGAAGCTATCAATATAGCGTGTTACTTGGTGGATCGGTATCCATCATTGGTTATTTATTGTAAAAATCTTTTTAATATTTGGTCTGGATTATCGGCTGATTATGAACATTTGAGGGTGTTCGGTTGTCCACTGTATGCTTATGTGAGAGATGGTAAGCTTGAGCCGAGGGAAAAGAGGTGATATTTCTATGATATTCTACTGAAATGAAAGGGATATAGGTTATGGTATACCTCTCCAAAGTCTTCATGTTTTCTCATCAGTAAGGACATTATTTTGAACGAGTTTGCTTCGATAGACAGTCAGAAGGAAGTAGGAGAAATGGTCGAATCATGATCGTTTGTGAGTAAACAGGTGGAGCTTGAAGTAAAATCAATTCCTAGCAGGTCCAATAATTCGAGTGGTTGTGAAGTGGATCCAAAATCAGAAGGTGAAGCGTCATCATCGGATGATAGTGACGATGATGCGCTTGAACCAGAACAAAAACCTTGTAATATAGCATTGGGCAGAGAAATAAGAGATATTAAACTTCCAAAATGTATGAGAATCTAGTTGCATATGCTCTATCATTTTCCAAAGAAGTTGAGATGTATGAACCTAGTAGCTACAAAGAAGCTATAGCGAGTTCAGAGGTAGATCGATGGATTAATGCTATGGGGGAAGAGATTGAATCTCTTCATAAGAATAAAACATGGAATATTTTTTACTTGCTTAAAGGACAGAAGCTAGTAGGCAGTAAATGAGTGTTCAAGAAAAAAGAAGGTAATCCAGGGGTTGAGACATCTCGATTCAAGGCAAGACTGGTCGCTAAGGGTTTTACTCAAAAGGATCGCCTTAAATGAAGTGTTTACTCAAGTGATGAAGCATAGTTCGATTCGAGTTTTGTTAGCCATAATATTTTTGCAAGATTTAGAGCTTGAGCAGTTGGATGTGAAGACTGCGTTTCTACATGGTGAATTCGAGGAGCAAATCTACATGAGACAACTAGAGGGATTTATCGAACCTAATGTGGAGGATAAAGTTTGTGTTCTAAAAAATTCACTGTATGGTTTGAAATTATCACCTAGGCAATGGTACAAACGTTTTGATAGATTCATGGTGTCAAAGGGTTCACGAGGAGTCCATATGATAGTTGTGTGTATTATCAAAAGATGTCAGATGATTCTTATGTTTACTTGTTGTATGTGGATGATATGCTTATTGCTGCTTGTAGTATGTCACACATTGCGTAGATAAAGAAGCAGCTTAGTGTCGAGTTTAAGATGAAAGATCTGGTTAAAGCATAGGAGATTCTTGGTATGGAAATTATCAGGAACAGAAGTGTAGGATCATTACACTTGCCTCAACAAAGCTATATTGAGAAAGTGTTACAACGATTTAACCAGTTTGATACTAATGCAGTTAGCATTCCGTTTGCTACTCATTTCAAGTTGTCTGCAATAGGAGTGGCTAAGGATGATGCTAAGTTGGAACAAATGTTGAAGGTTTCATATACAAGTGCAGTTGGTAGTAATATGTATGTTATGGTATGCATACGTCCTGATATTTCATGTGTGGTTAGTGTAGTTAGCAGGTACATGGGATGTCCTTGGAAAGAACACTAACATGTATTGAAATTGATACTTTGGTATCTTAAAAATCCTGTGAACATTGGCTTAACTTTTAACAAGACCGATATTGGTGAATTGCTGAATGATGTTGCAAGATCATTGATTGGTTTCGTTGGTTCTGATTTTGCAGGTGATTTGGATAAAATGATATCTCTGACAGGATATGTATTTACTCTAGCTTGGAGTGTGATCAGTTGGAAAGCACAGTTGCAAGATATTGTAGCTTTGTCTACAACAGAGGCATAGTACATGGCGGTAACAGAAGCAGTTAAAGAGGCAATATGGTTGCATGGTTTGGTGGCCGATTTGAGCTTGGATATGACTACTATAAAAGTTTTTTGTGAAAGTCAAAGCGCATACACCTTACAGGGAACCAGATGTACTATGAGCGTACAAAGCACATAGATGTCAAATATCATTTTATTCGTGATATAATATCAAATGGAATTATTGATATGAAGAAAGTGTCTACATACGATAATTCAGAAGATATAATGACCAAGACAGTATTAGTTCAAAAGTTTAAGGAGTGCCTAAACTGGATTGGTTTTCGCAGTATATAGTGAATTCCTTAGTGGCATTTGGTGAGTCAGAAGAAGAGAAGTTTCTTTGTTGATGGTGAAGAAATGATATTCACCTCAAGGGGAAGATTTGTTGTGAATGAGTCGAATAGTGCCTTGACAGCGTACCATGCTCGGCAGTACAATTTTGTGTCATTGATAGTAAGATTTAATGGATGGTTTTCTTATTAGATTTGTTTATATGAACCCATTAGGCCCATTGTCTAGTAAGTCTATTTATTCCCTATAAATTGGCTACTATGTCTACACAAAACACAGTCTGAAATATGTAACCCTTTTCTATCATAATGAAACACTTTTCTCTGGCGGCGCCCGTGGACGTAGACAATTGTCGAACCACATTAAATCATGTATTTTATCTTTACTGTTATTAGTTTTATTTGTGTTCTGTGCTTGAGCCATTTTGTGATAAATTGTATAGTTATTTAATAACAGAATTAGTCTTCAAAAGTAATGTATAGCGCACATAACGTCTCCGCTACGGATTACAACGATTCAATTTATATGAATACCTTTCAAAATCTAGAACTTTATAAAATTTAGTCATTTATGTCTAATATGCAATAATTATGTTAAATGATGTATTCAATATATTTAAATTCCTTGCGATGTAACACAATAATTTTGTTTTGGCTTTTATAGCATTGTAAAGAGTTCCAACTATACATTAATATTTTTTATGATACAACATAAAAATTCAATTTTGAATTTTCTGACGATGCAAAAAGTTCTAATAAAATATTAAATTTATTTGCATTGTAACATAACAATTTAGTTTTGAATTTTGTAACATAACAAAGAGTTCTGCACTAACATTAAATTCTTATGAGATGAATGAAAAAATTTAATCAAGCTTCTTAACAAGTACAGAAAATTTAAACTCCTAACCGTGGGTTATTGTAACAAAATTGAAGACAGTTTTATCCCTTATCCAAAGAAAATAAACTAGTACATTGCAAACCAATGTTTGAACCATGTTTAACTCGAAATATACCTAGATAAGATACACATAAGGTCTTATATCAAACAAGTTTCACTTAATATAAAAATATTTCCATTTGGGAAAACTCTCACTCCAAACAAGTGCAATTTTCTTTTAAGACATTCATACTATAAAATAGACACATAAGTGTTTCACATCATTAAATGAATATCAAGATCATGTATTTTCTCATATAGTAACATTGAGAATACTTGATATATAGTTCAACCCAATGATTATATTTATTTATAATGATAATTTCAAAAGTCAACTTTCCCACTAGTAGATTAACGGGTTTGTAATAATTGAATGTTTAATAATATAAAATTCATTTATAATATGAAGCTAGCATCTCATTAATGGTGTCGTGATTTCTCAAAGTTATAATCTCATTTAAGTTTGAGATAAACTTTGTAGAATATTGTGAACTTCACAAGTTTAGTAAGAGTTGATTCCAATTTAAAAATTTATTTCAATGGTAGATACTTAACTATAAGCTATATAAACTTGTTTCATACTACCATAAAATTTGGATTCAAGCAATTCAATAAGAAATTTATTAAGTAAATCACCTTATATGTTAGAGACTCATATTAGTTAGGTTTATATGATTAACATAGATACACATTACGAGTAGATTACAATGTTAAGATAGTAAAACAACAAGTTTATATATAACACTGGGGTAAATGAGAAAATTCATCGTAATTGGACTGTTTCAAAACTAATTTGGAAATTGAGAAATACAAAATATTCCACAAATATGAACCTTTGGAACTTTGATGTGTACTCACTTTTGTTTAGAATGTGATATAATATTTATTCAAATAATTATAAGTAAATACGTAAGTATTCTAAGAGAGAAATTAAGTAAGAATAAAGTATAACAAGATGACATAAATTAATTTGACAATAAAGGAGATCATTTAATGTCGTGACTGTAGAGATTAAATGTATCACAAGATGACAACTGCTAATTTATTTTTTTCTTTTTTAATTTAAAAAATCTTAATTTAGTATAATATAAATAGTTGGAAGTTGGCATATAATGATTAGGGGTCGTTTCTCTTCCACTTTATACCCCATAAGAAGTCAAAGTTCCCTTAGATGATAGTTGAAAATAAAAATTTGGTTGGTATATTCACATATGGACAAGTTGTGACATGCTCTCTCTAGTTCATTGTTAGCTATCATCAATAATGATAAGACATGTTTGGGTTCTTTATAAAACAACAACCTTATATATACATAAATTGGTGGATACGCTTTAGTAAATGTGATGATTAAAGTCTGATGTTATAATGATATCTTGAATTGGAATATCTCGTCACATGTAGATTCGTAGTATCCAAGCATGTTGTTATAACTCAAATTATTTAAATGTAATCAGTTTATATTTTATTGGACTTATGAATAACAAGAAATGTAGTAGCATTAATATTTATAGTGTATATACTAATTATATTAATATGAATCTTGAAGGAGGATCCCTCAATATAACACTTTAATTATTAGACTTTCAAGACCCAATAAGGTTATACTTCTTACAAATGCAAAACATTAGACCATAGAAATTTAAAACTAAATTGATTGGTCATTTTAAAAAGAAGAGAGTTAGTAAGATTATTAAAAAAATATTTATTAAAGTATGAAGGTTACTATTTAATTTAGAGTACTCGTAACCCTAAACATAAACAAAACCCAAAACTTTAAATTCATTATTTCGTGTATTTTATTCTTACAAAAATTCAGCATCTCTCTATTTATTTCATCTCAAATCTTGATTGGTATTTTATTTTATTTTGGATTTAAATAATGCATTTGATAAAATAAAAAGTGGTTCTTATAAGTACATGAGGTGTACCACGAGGAGTAGCATTAAAAGCCAAAAAATAAGAGTACAAGGGAAAGTAGGCTGAAACATGGCCGAATTGGAACAAATGAGACTGAAAGGTAATGTGAAAACCTTATAGATTCAACAAGATAATATGGTAGAGACGAACAACATGCGAGTAAAGTAATAAACCAACAAGAGAAGGTTAACCACAAGATGCAAAAACAAAAACAAAAACAAGTTCAAATTTATAAGGATTGGGCGACAATCAAGGTGTTATTATAAAAGAAGGGGCGACAATCAAGGTGTGAAAGACAACCAATAATAAAAGGGACCCCAAGATATTTAATTGAGAGAGTACAAACCTTTAACCTACCAAGTTGAGAAGGTTAGACTTGAGAGTATGGTTTGTACAAGAGAGGAAAATATGACTTTTATCGGGACTAACTTGGAGACCCAAAAGTGAGTAAAATTCATTAAGACCTTCTTTGATAAAAAGGAGATAGTTAATATCGTCATGGCAGAAGATCATTAAGTCATTCGTAAAATATAGGTTCACTATTTTGAGTTTGTGACACTTGTAATGGAAGTCGGAATTTCTGTCATTGTTTTTCTCCTTGAGAATGCAGGATATAACTTGGATAAAAAAAATTAAAATGAAATAGGATAAAGGACCACCTTGTCTAAGACATGTTCTCCCATGGAAGTTACCAAACGGGTCATCACTGATATTAATACTATAAAAGGGGTGGTGATAGATTGGATGATCCAAATGATCATCTGCTCTTGGAAATCCATAGAGACAAGGATGCCGAGAATGATATTCAATCGAACACTGTCAAAGGCATTCAAAAGATTGATTTTTAAGGTGACTCTTTTACCTTTGAAGTTCAGGTGGTAGCTCCTTGAGCAGTTATTGGGAAAGTAAAATATTATCAGAGATGTTTATGCTGGTCACGAAAGCCAATTGAGATTTAAAAATGAGATATGAGAGAAAATATTTGATTCTATTAGCAATGGCTTTAGAGATGATTTTGTAAATGACATTGCATAGAGATATATGCCTTAAATCTGAGGCATATGAGGAGATTGCCACATATTGAAAATTTTGAAATGTCATTTTTACGTCTACGAGGGATATTTAAGTTGAGGAGGGTGAAAATGGTGTCGTTAGAGGAGCAGAGAAATTCAATGGATGGTGGATGAAGGAAAAGACACATCTCATTCTTGATTGACTAGGACGTGGTCGATCTTGGAAAAGATAAGATTAATAGGACTTTTGCTATGCTTAGTGAAGAAAGAATCAGTAGAGCGAAGACTACGCAGCTCACATTGATAGCAACAATAATTGAACTCATCAATAGCAGGAGACCAGTTATCAAAGCAACCAAGACGTTCCTCTGGTTTTCAGATAGCATTGAACTCCCCAAGAATACCCTTGTCTTGGGAGGACATGGATTCAAGGTCGTTCCAAAAGAAAAATACGATCACGTTCATCGTTAAAGGTATGAACGACAATGAAGTAAAATAAGATTGAAGAGTTATTATGTTTTGCAGTGCAGTGTATATACTTAGGAGAGATAGATAAAGTGCAGATAGTTATTACACTAAGGTCCCAAAAAACCGAAATCCTACTAAGGAGATGAGAGTTATGGTTGATAACACTGGATCTCTATCCCGATCTTTAGCTATCATCCATGTCGTTGGTTGATTTGCCGCATCTAGTACGATTTAGGTCAATGTATGCTACTAGATCTAGTCCTGCTGCTGCACTTTAAAAACGAAGAAAGAAGGTTTGGAATTTGATTCAAAAGGTATCAGGTCTGATCGCGTACAAATTATCCCATCTCGGACCACTGGTGAATAGATTTTTATTTCGACAAAAGATCATGATATAAATACTACCACTTATAATAAATTCAATCGCATCATCTTGTCTAGTAAAATTGTTTAGTCACGAACATTTAAAAAAATTCGAATAAAAAAAAACTTTTGTTTAAATAAAAATTATGGCTACTATAATTATTTTTGCGCTATTTATGTTTAAAATATTTTTCTCACCATCTCGTCTAAGCCTATATTCAAATGTTCTTTTAGGATAAAAAGTAAAAATAGTAAACAGAAAAAGGAAAACAGTAAAAATAAGAGTTTGGCATGATTTGTTCATCATATGGAATGGCAGAACCCCGTGAGTGAAGAATGAGCCAAAACATAACTGCCTTGCTTCCCCACTGCTCTGATCATTTTCATTACATGACAAAACACGCACCTCTCTCTGTCTGTCTCTCTCTCTAGGTCTCTTTCTTCTTGGGATATCTTTCTATAATTCTGATTGAAAAAAACCAAAAGAATTATTTTGAAAACCAAAGAATTAGACCCTTTTGTAGGCATGAAAAAGGTTGCTGCTACAATGTTGTACTCATCTTTTTGCGAATTAAATTCTTTTTGTATTTTTTTTCTAATTCTTTTCGAAGTAATAACAGAGAAAAAGACTGTTTTTTGTTATTATTCTTTTCATTTATTTGACTTATATTTTCATTTTTTATTGGGATGAGAGAGAGAAAAGGGAGAGCAGGTTGATCTGTCATTTTCTTATTTCCGTTTATACCGAAGATAGTGAAATTCCTATATAAAGCTGCCATGCTATTTTACTCATGTTCTTGTCTTATTTTTCTGTAAATTTCTTTTCTACCTATTTCTTGTTTTCCTAAATAAGTTTGACTAATTCAGATTAGAAACCAGATAGCATTATAAGATGGAAAAAAAAACAGTTCCGATCAAGTTCTAAGGGTGATGTATTTGTAAATCTCGAACATAAACTCTTGGTTAGACATAGAATAAACCAATGCCAAATTAGTTTGCAGTGTTTGAATGAGGTTTTTATTTTTATTTGAAAGTGTTATAGGTAAGAAATTTTAAATTGAAATGTTTTATCGGTGGGTAGTTTTTTTTATAGATATGTAATTTCGCGTTATCGAGTTTATAATTATAAAATTCAATTAAAATAATCAATAGAAAAATATTAATGTAATTAAAATTATTCAACTAAATTTTATTATCATTTAATGGGTTAAGTTCTTCCATTACCTATCTAATACTAGTTTTTTTTGTACTAAATTCCAACTTAATACTGATTTCTATAAATAATACATCATCAGCTATATAACGATTAATATTTTGTTTCCACCAAATCTAACATTTTTTATTTATTTTTTAAAATGTTCGTATTTTTCAAATCGGAATTCGAGAAAAAAATCCGAAAATGCCATCGATTTTTATTTTTTAAGATAAACAAAACTAGATCTATCGATGATATTTTTTTGTTGTTTTTTAAAAAAAAAATCACCAATAAACATGCGTGACACGCATAAACAAATATGTGCCACCATACATGAAAAGATATGCTAGACCAGGTATAACCAAACATGCGAGACCAGACATAATCAACCATGCGGGACCAGACATAAAAAACATGCGAGAACATGCATAGTAAATCATGCGAGACCAGACACAATAAAGTTAAGAGACCAAAGATTATTAAATCAAGCCAACCAAGACATAATAAACCACGCGAGACAAGACATTGTTCTTTTAACACAAACAAAACAAGATCAATTGATGATGTTTATTTTTTATTTTTGCCAGACCCAGTAACCCGGATCTCGCATTTTTATCATCAAGTAGTACATGTCTCGCATTATTCCGTTTCATTATGCTTGGTCTCGCTTCTATCCACTCTCATCATGTATTCTCTTGTATAATTTAATAATTATGCTCTTAACTTTATTATGATTTATTGTGCATGGTCTCATATATTTATTTATGTCTTGTATAGTATATTTTTTATACATGGTCTCACATGTTCTTTATGCTTCGTCTCGTATATCTTCTGGAAAAATAAAATTAAAAAAATAAAATTAAATGATCCAGTTTTGTTCATCTTAAAAAGCAAAACCGATGGTATTTTTGATTTTTTTATGAGATACGGTTCGAAAGATACAGACTTTTTCAAATAATAAAAAATAGAAAAGAGAAATTTAGTTCACATAAGGAGAAGGAGAATATGTTTACTTATGGTTTTTCATCTTGATGTATATATATATATATATATTGATTGGCAGTTTACAATTTTTGGGTTTTCGGTGGTAATGAAATATTTGATTGGGTATTTATGAGTAGTTCATCCTTAAAAAAATTAGACAAGCAAATAATAATAATTATTGTTAAATATTATTCTTTGGTCGTATGATGTTATAAAACATGAATACCGGTTGAGCAAAATTGTAAATAGAATGAAAGTCGTTTAATCCAACAATTAAATATTGAGCTTTGAACCCAATAAAAATTACGGTCTCTATTGACCGAGAGTCTAGCAAGAACAATAAATGAATTATTTGAATTACAAGATTAATTAAAAACTGTAAAATAAACAGGAATGATAAATGGTAAAAAGAAGCGTAGTATTCATATTGAATAATAAAATTAAGTAAAAAGAAATGTATTATGTTTATTAATACAACTAAATGAGGTTATGATGCCTTATATGTCATAAAAAGTTAACATATTCAAACACATCATAAGTTGTATGGAAACGCAAGTTCTAAGGGGTTTTCACATTGGTCGCAATCTCGTGTATCGTCGGCCTCATTATGTGGCGGCTCAATTTGGTGCAGGGGTACAACACACCATCACTTGAAATCATTCCATTCTTAGTAAATTACTTAGATTTTGAATTCATACACAAAATAAACTAGCAAATTGTTTGTAAAAAATGTCATTTTAAACATATTTTGTTTTAAAAAAATCAAAAGTCTTACTAAAATGCACCATAAGTACCAAGTTTGTGCACTTCTTCTAGGGTTTCTATTATACTTCTTCAAAAATAGATTGATCCCGACTCTCAAGTTACTAGAAGAACTATAGTCTCCATCGCTTTTAACTAACAAAATCACAAAAGGCTTCCATTGCAACCTTAAATTCAATAAGAGAATTCAATGATATATGTATGAAATCGTTAAGAAAATATATAAGTGAGCTTTTATTCATTTTATTTTCTACAATAGAGATGAATTAAATTCATGGATAAAATCGTACGTATGGATACCCCGATTAACATTTGATTATGATATACTATGTGAAATTAGATTTGTCTCTCATTCCTCTTCGTATAGGAATATGAATTAAATAACTAAATCTTGATTCAATTAATAGATTTATTATTTTTAATTGATTTGGTTTGGATGAAAACGTATCTTGATTTTTTTATTTTTTTATTTTTTAATTTATACTTAGAAACATATGCATGAAATATGCGATATAGAACGTTGAATCACATATTATGTATTATGTTTGTACGATCGAAGACACACAAATAACTATATATATACATATTGTATGTTTACGATTATGAATTGAATAATTAATTTTTAATTCAATTAATAAATCTATTTTTTTTAATTGATTTGGTCGGATGAAAAAAACCCCTCTCAAATAATTTATTTTATTTTTTTAATTTATGTTTAAAAACTAGACAATATAGACATTGAATTGCATGTTAAGTATTATGTTGGTACGATCGAAGGCACACAAATAACTATATACTTTTTTTATGTTTATGTGCAAGACTAAAATGAATACTTGGTTCCGGAATCGAAAACCGATCCAACCAAAATAAAAAATTTGGTTCGGTTTTGGTTCCTACCTCATATCTCAATGGTTCATATTCTTATCTTTATTAGTGTTCTAACTTATTTTGTTATTTTTATTGTATCAAAGACATTTTTTCTCTTTCGCTTTTATTTTTGGTCGTCACCTACGATCATTTTGACTATGTTAAATATAGCGCATTCTATTTTTTTTCATATTGCACCGTGAAAAAAAACAATATGAACTCTTCCATTTTTTAAGAGATTATATATCTTTGTTTTATTTTATCCAACATTTTTTGGTGTAATAATACATAAAATTAAAAGAAAGAAATAATTCGTACATACTGAGAGGAAAAAGACTTGTAGAAATTCGACAAATGACTACTACAACACGAAAGAGAAAGAAATAAACAAAACTGAAATAAGAGAGTCTAAAACACCCAAAAGACAAAAAGAACAGAGTCTCAAAGGAGTACAAGAACAAAAATACGAAATTAACACCCTCATGGACGAGAGTGAAATCATAATTCAGTGGGAGAGAGTCGACAGCGAGCGGAATCGCGAGATCACTAGCCACCAAGCCAAAAAAAACAAGTAAATAATAGAACTACATAGGCCAGCTAATTTTGGAGCTAATGAATCGAACCGGAGATCATAGTTGATCCGATTAGATATCAACGAGTCAATAGTCGGAGGGAGCAAAAAATTCATGAATTGCCATGCTTCCAAACATGATAAACGATCGCGCCGAAACAAATGCGGCAGAGGTGATGGTGTTGAAATTGAGACCAGTTAAATACCTTGTTAACCCGAAATTACCAGCAAAATACAATAAGAGAAAACCCAAACTTGTTTCAAAAACTCTTAGCAAAATACGAGGGATAGTTTCAGAACCCGAGCTTTGAAACCAACGTTCAAAATATACTATAATTAATTGTAAAATTATTTTTATTTACTTTTCAATTTTTTTTAAAAATAAACCTCATTCTCGAAACTTATAAATCTAAATATGATCCCGCTCATAAAATTTAATTTATATACTTACTGATATATAAATTATAATTACATGTGAATTAACAGACAAAATAAAATAAAAAATGTGGGATGAGATGAATAGTCTTAATAAAGGATCGTTTCCCAATGTTAAGGTACAATTTACTCTCCCGTCATTTTCTCCTCTGATCAATTTTCTGTTTTCTTGATCCCTCAATATTTTCTTTTTGTTCTGTTTCCCTTATTATTATTATTATTATTATTATTATTATTATTATTATTATTATTATTATTATTATTATTATTATTATTATTATTATTATTATTATAATAATAATATTCTCTCTCTTCCAAAATTTATTATATTTATTCATTTTTTCCTCCCATTTTGACCCTTTAGTCTTTACTATTCACTCCCCGCCTCTCATCTCTTTCATTTTAGGACTTCTCTTAGGTTTCTCTCTCACTTCTGTTCTTATCAACTATTTCTTAGTATCTTCTCTCTCTCCCCTCAATGATGCAATACAGTCAAAATCCACCACCACCTCCTCCACCGCCACCATTCCATTCACTTATCCCACCTCCCTCTCCAAAACAAATACCCACTTATAAAACCCGACCCACTAACCCGCCCCGTCAATATTCTAATTCAACCATACCCACCCCCAAAACCCTAACCTCCTCCTCCTCCGCTTCCGTCGTTGGCGACGCTAACTGCATGGAACAACTCCTCGTCCACTGCGCCACCGCCGTTGAATCAAACGACGCAACTTTAACCCAACAAATCTTATGGGTCCTCAATAACATAGCTTCACCTGACGGCGACTCTAACCAACGCCTAACTTGCGCTTTCCTCCGCGCACTAACCGCACGCGCCGCCCGAAGCGGTTCCTCTACTTTACTCGCTGCCGCAATGGCTAACGGACGGTTCCCCGACAAAAATAGTTTGTCATCGGTCGAAACTCATAAATTTTCCGTCATTGAACTTGCCGGATTCGTGGACTTGACTCCATGGCACCGGTTTGGGTTCACGGCTGCCAACTCCGCCATACTCGATGCCACCGATGGGTAATGTTCATATCTTTTAAATATACATATTTTAATACACAAATTTTAAGCCAAAATAATTTTTATTTAGATTTTAATAATCTATATACTTGATTTTTACCATTATAAATCCTCATAGGTAATAAACAGTAAATGATTTTTCCTTTTAAAATTGTAAAAAAAATTGAGTTTTTTTATATTCAACAATTAGAGATCCTTAGCCTAAACTAAAACTAGTTTAGCTATAAATCTGTATAGAAAGTAACATAAGAACATAAATAACTCAAAGTATATAAATAAATTACAAAAATTTATCAGAAAAATATGCTCGATTCCATTTTAATCCTATCTACTTTAGGAGTTGAAATCATAATTGTCGATTTATTAAGATATAATTAAGTTTGTTAAATTTGTTTAGGTACTCCATTATACACATTGTTGATCTAGGTCTGACCCATTGCATGCAAATCCCTACATTAATCGACGCCATTGCAGCTAACCGACCGGAAAACCCACCACTACTTAAACTCACGGTGGCCGAATTCACCGGAGAAAACATACTTCCGCGTCCATTACTAAATCTCTCTTACACCGAACTAGGCACCAAACTCGTAAACTTTGCGAAAACCCGAAACATAACAATGGAGTTTAGATCAATCCCTTCTACTTATTCAAACGGATTCTCATCCTTACTAGAACAAATAAAACTACACCGTTTACTATACATTGATGAAGCCCTAATCATAAACTGTCATATGTTGCTACATTACATCCCTGAAGAAACCCTAACCTTAACTCCATCAATAGAATACTCACTAAGATCACTTTTTTTGAAAGAAATTCGCGATTTGAATCCAACCCTAGTGGTTTTGGTAGAGGAGGATGCGGATTTGACCTCTAGTGATTTGATAAAAAGAGTTCGGTCCGCGTTTAATAGTTTTTGGATACCGTTTGATTCGGTTGATACATGTGGAAGTAGAGAAAGAATGTGGTATGAAGCCGAGGTCAGATGGAAGATCGAGAATGTAGTGGCATGCGAAGGTGCGGAGAGGGTGGAACGAGTGGAGCCAAAGAACCGGTGGGTTGGAAGGATGAGGACTTTAGGGTTTAGAGGTGTAGGGTTTAGCGAAGAAGGAGTTCAAGAAGTGAAGAGTATGATCGATGAACATGCAGCTGGATGGGGTTTGAAAATTGAAGAGAGTGACCATCTTGTGTTGACGTGGAAAGGACATAATGTTGTTTTTGCTACCATTTGGGTTCCTTCTTGAGTTTTACGATTTGAAAGAATTTGGTTTTGTTTTGGTTTTTATAGTTTGATCTCTCTTTGTCTGGTTATAGTGAAGGAGTAGGGGAGATATAGAGTTGTTTAGGGTTTGTATCAAAAAGATTTAGTTAGTTAGTTTTAACCAACCTTTGTTTGTCGTAGCATTTTGTATTGCTTCTTGCTATTAAAGCTTACTTACTGCTGATTTTCTTTTCTTACAATAGTAGTAGATTCTATATTGGGTTTTGGTATGGTTTTACGGCGACATGACATCACGTTCAATATCGAACAATTGTATAGATAATAGTTGTAGTTATGTTTTTCAAAACCATTAACATTAATGTATTTGGTCGATATTAGTTATTAGTTATGTTTTGATTTCGGAATCATGTTTTTAGGGGTGGCAAATAGGTACCGGCACAGTTTTAAACAGGTACAAGTACCTCAGGTTTAGGCAGGTAAATTCATGTAGATTATCCATCAAAAGGCTTATTTAAAACCATATTTATAAAATATTTTATAATATTATTTAAAATTGATTTCCATATATTAATTAAATCGAACTTCAATAATTGAAATATGTATAATATAAAAGAAATAATTATGATATTTATTGTGATTTGAATTTAAATATTATATTATTTAAATCGAATTTTTTTTTTCTGAAAACTGATTTTATTGATGTTGAAGAAAGTATTACAACAACTGTTTTATAGTTACATGTTGTGAAGTACATGTTGTACATGTTGTTCATATTATAGTTGTTTTATCTACTTTGTTAAGGCTTTTTTCTTCTTGCTTTGATACTTTCTATTGTTTCCTCTCGCATCTTCCTCCTTGTCTTGTAGCATTTGTATGGCTTCTTTAATGCTCCATTGCTGTTCTTACTTCACCTACAAAACAGAGAGATCATCAAGTCAAGTTTTTCAACTTGCCAAGGTGTTAGTCTTCTTCAAAGAATCTAAAATGTCCCATGTTTAAGGATTCTAGCAATATAATGGCATGTAATTCACGCAAAGAATGATTATGTTCAACTGTGAATTCAGAGTGAATCTTAAGAGCATGTTTAGCTATCCAATCAGCAGGTGAATTTTGTTCTCTATATATGTGTCTAAGTGACATCTGTGGTTTACTCAGTTTTCTACACCATTGTAAGATTTCCTCTAAGTCAGCTATTAGAGCTGTACATTTTAATAAATCTCCGTATATAAGTAAGAACACAACCGATCTCATCAACACTAGTATGATATTGTCCGCTTTGGCACCCGAAGGCCCGCACGGCTTTGCATTTGGTCCACTACCAAAAGGCCTCAAACTAGTTGAGGTATGTTCTTACTTATATACCATTGATCTTTCCCATGTTTAACCGATGTGGGATGTGGGACTTTGGTCGCCACCCTAACAAATCCTCCTCTCGAACAAAGTACCACTTAGCCTCCTCTTAGTTGACTTTCATCCGCCCACTCTGATCAGGTTGGAGACTACCTGACCATAGAGGCACTACGGATGTTACTGCTCACCTCCTCTTAGACCACACTGTCTTGTTCCTTAGCGCCACTCTAATCAAGCCACACTGCTTGATGAGCCACGAGCACTCCGAACTAGGATCTCTAGAGCAGATCACCTTGATCATATGGCTACTGGTTCATCATGTTCGACCTCCGAGAATTTCACCACCATCGCGTTCCGTCTGGACCTGACGCTCTGATACTACGTGTTGGGAATATGGGGGTTGTAAATTAGGGGTCCGGTCCGCATATTCTGCCTCCGTATATAAGTAAGAACACAACCGATCTCATCAACACTAGTATGATATTGTCCTCTTTGGCACCCGAAGGCCCGCACGGCTTTGCATTTGGTCCACTACCAAAAGGCCTCAAACTAGTTGAGGTATGTTCTTACTTATATACCATTGATCTTTCCCATGTTTAACCGATGTGGGATGTGGGACTTTGGTCGCCACCCCTAACAATACAAAGAGGATCCATCACAATTCATTTTGACTCTGTTTTGTAATGGTAAAGACTAGGTAATGTACATGAAAGGTTTAGGTGATTTAATATGATTAAAGCAACCTAATTCCTTAGCTAAATGTTTATCTTTAAACCAATGTTTTCTTGTTAAATGTGATGCTGAATCTAAGGATGAGAGTATGAATAAGATATGATGAACAATTTTCTTAAAGGATATGGTTATGTTTTTATGTTTGTTGCTGTTTCTAGCAAACCAAATAGACCATATAATCAAAGCAGGCAGGATGGTACGTATATGTACTCTCTTAGATGTAGATAATAACCAAAGATTAATAATATGATTCACTGTCATATATCTACCTATATCTATGTTAAACTTAATAGAAAAGAAGGACCATACAGACCAAGCAGATTCACAGGATACAAAAACATGATTAAGTGTTTCTAAGTTCTGGCAACTAGTGCATTTAGAAGCTAATTGAAAACCTTTCTGTTGCAGTTTTGTATCAACACTTAATAGATTGTTTAATACTCTCCAAAGAGTGAAAAAACACTTCTTTGGAGTAGTATTATTCGAGACTTTATCCTTTATTGTTGATGTTATGTATTTCTGTCTAACTTTATTAACATGCTCTTTTAGATTGAAAGTACCATCAGATGAAAGTTTCCAAATGATTGAATCAGTTACACTTATATCAAACTTTATCTTGATGATTTCAGTGACATACTTAGAAGGCAAATTATTTTGTAATTTTTCTATGTTCCAATCATTATTAATCCAGTATTTAAATCGAAAATCTATAATTAAGACATCTATATTATAAACATGATAATTGTAATTGTAATATGGTTTTGATATTGTTTTATTATATTTAGATATTTAACGTACTTTATTTATGGTTTTGATATTGTTTTATTATATCTAGATATTTAACGTACTTTATTTATGGTTTTGATATTGTTTTATTATATTTAGATATTTAACATACTTTATTTAATATTATTTAAATAAAGTAGAGATTAAATAATATATACCTATTAAACATCTAATTGTATATTCATTTTAAAGTATTATATAATTGATTTTTTTTATCATTATAAATATAATAATTTGGATGTTGTATAGGGTAAACAAGATTATTTTAATATGATTTTGATATAGTTTGATTATATTTAGATATTTTATTTAATATTATATACTTATTATATATCTAATTTTATTTTGATTTTAAAATATTATATTATTGAAAATATATTTACGATTATGAAAATAATAATTTGTATGTCTTAACTAAATCGAAATTCTATAATCAAGACATGTATATTGTAAAAAATATATTTGTAATATAATTTTTATATTGTTTGATTATATTTAGATATTTTATTTAATATTAGGTAGATATTAAATAATACCTATTAGACATCTAATTGTATTTTGATTTTAAAATATTATATTATTTAACATATTTTTACCCTTATCAAATATAATATAGTTCTAGTTTAGTTTTTTACATGAGTTTAGTTCTTTAGATCTTTCAAGCTTGAAGTGTATATGTTTAGATGATTTGAATAATTTATTGTATCTTCGAACTATTGAATATTTGAAGTTTAAATTTAATTTTTTTAGAATTATATAAGTATATGCATAAATATAAATTACTTTTAAATAACAAAATAAAAATTGAATGTGATTTAATTAACATTTGATAAAATATATAAGCAAAACAAACAATTCATTAATAATAAAAACCAAACAGAAGACATAGTTGTTCAATCAAATAAAAAAGAAAAACATAACAATGAAAATGCCAAATACAATCAAATGTAAAAAAATAACTAGGGAGCTTCGTCGTTGTTGTTCGAAGGTGGTGGTGGACCTTGCAAATGCATGTTCTCCATCATTTATCGCATCTATTCGGATTGTTCCGCTTGAGAGGTTGCAAATCGATCATTCCATTTCTCTTGTTTACTATGCCACTGCTCGTATTCACCCTGCCACTGTTGGAATCGACCAAGATGCTCGTTGTTTTGAACCTGTCAGTGCTCATATTGAGCATGCCGCTTTTTGCTTTGAACCTGCGACTGCTCACGTCACTGCTCATATTGACCCTGACAGTGCGTATGAAGACCATGCCACTCCGTTTGCTGAGCATGCGCCCACTATGCATACTGCATTTGTTGTTCATGCCCCCACTCAGCATATTCGCGGTCGGAACGTCCTTGTTGTTGTGGCAGTCTAGAAGAACCACAAACAGTCACTAGATCGACATTAAGATAAACTTTGTAGGATTTTTTTGTGTTAGAAATTTAAAACAAATTAGAGAGAATATTGTAATTAATTTAGAGAGATTGATGGTCTTCGTGAAGAAAGGGGATGAGGGGTCTATTTATATGGTTTTTTTTAATTAAAAATAGTTACTATCGATGACGTCATCGATTCGGATATACGGACGCCTTGTCCGGATATCCGAATTCCGAGTCCAGATATTTCGACTCCCAGTCTAGATATCAGAATTTAGACTCTGGATATCCGATTTTTTAATTTTTTTGAAGGAATCTCCCCTATAAATAGAGGAGACTCCAAATCCAAACTCACCATCTCTTAAACTAGTCTACATCTCTCTAAATATCTCTACTAGTTCTACAAATTCTAGCAAGCTTTAGTTTATTATTTTAGATATTATAGTTCTAATTTCGGAATAGTTTAAATATTTTTTTCGCTATTTGTTTTTCTTTGATAAAAACGCTTAAATAACATTGTGATAACATTATACTAGCTCAATTAATAGCTTCGTATAATTTATTAAGTTATTTACTTGTTGTAGTTGTTTAGATTAGTTGTTATTTATTTATTTATTTATTTATTTTTATTTTGTAAAAAAACTAAATATTTCATTTTCATTTGTGATATTAGTAAGTATTATTCTAAATTTAGTTTTTATTAACTACGATATTAATTTCGATTATTATTTTATTACATATTTAAAAAAACGTTGTTCTAAGTTTTAAAATGGCTCGAAAACATAGAAATACTAATGCTCACCCACCCGCTAATGTAGATCTCAATACCGATGATGATTTTCCTAGAGACTCCCCTCACATTGACATATTCTCCTCCCAAGAAAGTGGTGGTGGAAGTACTGATGGTGGGTTGAGGTCTCGTAAGAAAACATCTTGGATCTGGGAGTACTTTAGTGCATCAGATGATAATATCTCCGTTAGTTATAAAATGTGCCATAGAAGTTATGCTTATAGAGCAGCAAATAGAAATATGGACACCAACACTATGTTAAAATATTTAAAAACTCATGAATTATTTGATCCTTTAAAACCTAACGAAAATAATATTTTTTGTAAACCCTCAAACGGGTCTTCCTTTTGATTTTAACCAAGATAAATATAAGGAAGAAAAAATGATTTATGGGATTGGTAGTTTACAACCTTTCGGTTTTGCGGATACTTATAGATACGAAAATTGGATGCAAGTTGGGGTAAACCCACAAGCCAAACGCATTCCATGTAGCTCTTTAGGATCGCTAGCTTTTAAATATTGTTTAAAAAAGAAAAAAAAACATTATTGAAACTATGCTAGCTTTGCCATGGAATGTTTCTATTACTGGTGACATAGCTTCTTTTACTGATTTTGATATGATATGTGTTATTCTTCATTGGATGGATCCCGAATGGGTACTCCAAAAGGAGAATTGTGTGGTTTGAATCTATTGGCCAACATAACACACAAGTAATTAAAAAGATTATAGTTGAATGAATGAATATTTATGGAATTAAAAATAATATTATGTCTATTTCATTCGATAATACATCTGCTAATTTGATTGTTATAAAATCTCTTAGAGATGATTGCAATCCTATTTTTCCTAAATTGTTTCACACCAAATGTTTATGCTATGTACTTCAATTAGTTGCGAAAGATGGAATAAGTATGATTTTGGAAGATTATATTGCTCCTATTTAAAAAAAAGGTCCCATTTTTCACGACCTCCGCTGCTAAAAAAAGAGATTTTAAAACAATTGTTATTGGAAATGGGAAAACATGTCGAAACTTATATTAGATGTCGAAACTAGATGAAATCTACTTAGAAAATGCTTGCACGTGCTTTTTTTTTAAAGAAGAGATTACATTGCTTTATAATGCATCTTATCCTCACATATTTCTTGAAAGTCAACATTGGAAATATTGTGCTTCTATGTTAAGATATTTAATTTTTTTTAAAGATAACACTAAAACCTTTTCTTCACAAAATCAACCTAATGTTCACTTGGGCCTTTTCACGATTACTAATCTTGCCATGCATATGAATGAATTTAGATCCCATTTTGTATGCTTAGACATGGTGCCCCAAATAGAATTAAAGTTTTCAAAGTATTTTCATCCAATCCATATGACTTATTCTATTGCTTGCATTTTTGGATCATTTTTTCACGAAAACATCAATTTGAATTGCTAGTTAAATGTTTTTATAGATCCTTACAGTTTTCTGAAACTAGTTCACCAGATGACCCATTTACCTTGAAGGGTATATTTCCGGCGTATATGATTGTATGCTTAGTATTATAAAAAGTATGTTGAAATATATAGACCAAATACAACTTCAAATATAATGGGTAGTAACAATAGGGGTAGAGGGAGATATTCTACTAACTATGTTCAAATAGCAATGTTACAAAACGATGAATTTAGAGAAACCCCTCAATCTGATAATGAGTTGTCTAGATATTTGAGAACTAGGTTTGATTTAACGAATTATACCGACCGAGGTATTGAAGATATCATAACATGGTGGAGTACCAAAACTGATGATTATCCTATTCATTGCAGGTTTGCTAAAGAGATTTATGCAATGCATATGTCTACGGTTGCAAGTGAGTGTGCTTTTAGCCAAGCGAGGTTGCAATACACGACTAAGAGAACGAGATTGACGGACAAAGAATTTGGAGTGCTTGTAACAGTCAAGGATTGGACCGCGACAGATAAAAAGATGCAAGACAAAGAGTTTAGAGACGAAGTGAATGTAGACGAATCTTCGAAGATTATCCAGATGATTATGAAGATACACTTGAACAAGAAATTATGGAAGAAAATGAAGCTGAAGGTGAATCAAGTGAGTCTGAAGATTATGCTTACGAAGAAGAACTTGAAGAAGATGAATAATGTTTGTAATAGTTTTTTTAGATTTTGTACTTTAATTTGAGAATATTTGTACAATTCTTAGCCCGCAAGAGTATAAACTGTGAACGACTAAACAAACTAAAAAACATTATTTACCTTTTATCATAATAACAACAAGTGTACTAACAAATAATTATAAGATATGTTTTTTCTAAAATAATAATAACAACACTTATAATATTTAAAACAAAATCACAATAATAATCAAAATGTAATATTAAAATTATAACCATATAACTTGAAATATTTTACCACGCTAAGATATGATTTTGGTTTAAAAAATAATAACAAACACTTGTAATATTTATAATCAAATCATAATATTAATCAAAAGGTAATAATAAAATGACAACCATATAACTTGTAATATTTTACCATGATAAGGTATAATTTTGGTTTAAAAAATAATAACAACACTACTATTATTTATAACCAAGACATAATAATAATAATAATCAAAATGTAATATTAAAGTTATCGCCATAAAACTTGTAATATTTTAACATAATAAGATATGATTTTGGTTTATAACATAATATCAACACTTTCAATATTTATAACCAAAATATAATAATAATATTTAAAATGTAATAATAAAATTATAACCTTAAAAGTAATATTTAAAATTTTAGTTTATAAAATAATTACAACACTTAAAATATTGATAACCAAATCATAATAATACTAACCAAATTGTAATAAAAAATTTATAATCATATAAATTATAAAAATATTTTTTTTCAATATAACTAAAGGTATGATTTTGGTTTATAAAATAATTACAACACTTATAATATTTATAACCATATAATAATAATAATCAAAATGTAATAATAAAATTAAAAGCATATAAATTATAATTATAAAATATGATTATAATTAATAAAATAATAACAACAATAATAATATTTAGTTCCAAATAATAATAATATTCATAATGTAACAATAAAATTATAATAATACTTCTTACAATATTTAAAAATAAAATAAATAAGTTTTATAATAATGAGCTTATAAAATATATATTTCTATTAAACGTGTCTGGCGTGTAGCAGATCTGGCAGGTAATTGCTTATGTAGGTAAACAAGTAAACAGGTACCAGATCTGAGAGATAACTGCTTAAACAGGTAAATAGGTCGGGCATGTAGCAGGTTTGGCATATAACATGGCAGATATTAGATAAACGTGCCAGGTCTGGTTAGACCTGTTTAAATTCTGATAGATACCCATTTATTTCGGACACGTCGAGACCCATTTTCCACCCCTACATGTTTTGTTGACAAGTAAATTTGATCTTCTATTTTATGTCAATCAAAATTATATTCTATTGAAGGATAAATTCAGTTTTATAATCTAGAGATTAAATGTTTAAACTTAAAATCATGTTTTAGTAAAGAGTATACTGAAATGTTTATAGACCGATATATTAAATATAAATTCAGTCATTATTTTAAGATAGTCCAATAATAAAAATATTTGAGTTAGTTATATTATATATAATTAATTGTATTGAACCTATATGCGAATAATACGTCATAAGTCTAGATATAGGAATCAAGTTGGATTTGGGCATTGCGAAGAAGATGGTCCAAATCTAATTAAGGTAGTAAATCGATTTAATGATTTACTGAGCTGTGGTCTTCGATCATAAGACATTAAAGGTTATGGGCTTTACAACTTAGGATTTATGGTTGTAAAATCGATACAAAAAATGATTAGGGTTGTAAACTCTATATGAAATATGAGAGTTCCTCTAACCCTCTTTGTAAGTATTCAAAAGTAGATCTTCAATAACATATTGTGAATACCAATACCAAGTAGAGAGTTGGGAAAGTTTTGAAGACATATAATGGAGAATAGAAAAACACTATTTATCAAAATACTATTCACCAAAACACTATTCATCGATAATAGTGATGTGAGCAGTGTTTTTTGGAAGACGAACAATGTTTTTTGAAGGCATGCATTTTTTTAAAATATTATTTATGAAAAATACTATTCATCGAAAAAAATATTCATCAAAACAAAATGAAGAGGCTCGAAATACTTTTTTAGAAAAATATTTTGTAATTAATTTAAATATTTTTAATTTTTTGTTTCACAAATTTGTGTTTTCGGACACACTATTTGTTGTATGTATTAATTTTGAAATAAATGTTATATTCTTGAATCTAAAATGAATATACATGACTAAGGATTCAATGATCGATAAGTAAATTTTGGAGTTAATATAATTGGTCCTCTAGAAGGTTAAATTAATATCTTTGAGGATCATAGTCTTCAAATGGTTTGAGGATCAATCGAAATTCAGATATTATCGACACTTTGGAATGTGAATGTTTGGGCTTAGATTGATAATGGAAAGAATTATTGAAAATGATCCTTGTGATGGATTTAATTCTAAGTAGGTAAAATTGGCCCTTCGGCAGGTTTCATCGATACTTGGAAAATTAAATTCATCTCTATAATTTTTTAAATTTTAAGTAGGTGAAATCAGCCATCTGGAAGGTTTCATCGTTACTTATGAAAATTAAATTAGAGTTATTTTAATTGAAGTAAGTGACATCAGCCCTCCAGAAGGTCTCACTGATACTTAAGAAATTAAAGTAATGATCATGGAATATTTTTATCAAACTTATAAAATGCATGCTAGTATGATTTGCCCTCTCGTATCTATTATCAACTTTTGTTTTACATATAATATGTCATGTTCATGCATGTTGTTTGTTATATGTCATGATTCTTAATGTGTTGTGTGTTGTTTGTTTCTTGTTTATTCTAGTGCATATGAGTTACAATATTTTGGAAATCGTCCATCCATGTTAGATTATTCTTATTTTCCTTTATGAAAAGAAGACATGTTATTGTATTTATCTATACACGATTACGAATATGCTATGAGCAACCCCAAACCCTAAACTCTTAGTCTAGAAAGTACATTGGAGGACACCAAGAAGGTTGGGAAATGAGAAAAGTCGAACAAATTATGCATTACGTCTAATATTACAAGACGTACCAGTAGCACTTCGTGGGGCTATCCCCGCGTGTCGAACTGATAAAATACTAGACCAGAATTTATTTTGAAGTACCAATCTAATGTGTTTTAATATTCAAGGTATCTTGTGCAATAATAAATACATATGTTTAATGTTAGTAAATTAATGGGGTAGAATAGCCTATTAAGAGTTGTCCATTTATGTCTATTAACCATGTGGGCCCAGAAGCCCAATATAATTTATTATATAAAGTCTTTTACCTAAATCAGGTGGAGGCATAGTTAATGTGAATCCACATACTTTTCTCTGAAAACTACTATGTCTCTCTAAACATTTATACTTATGCTTATCTCTCTAAACATTTATAAAAAAAATTCTTAATTTATTTTACATAATTAGCCCTCATATATTTTTGGAACCATCAATTCAGAAGGATGTTGCCACCGCTACGGTATTTTTTATGAAGATCGAGAAAACATTTGCTAAGAACCAAAAGGTAGAGATGCAACGTCTTATGAATGAAATATGTACCAATAAGTACACAATTAGAGGTAAAAATCTGTCGGCATGCTATTGAAATGTATGTCTTTGGTCGAAAGTTGATGGAAATCGAGGTAGACCTTCCCGCTAGTGTGTGCTGAGGTTCACATTTCAGCCATTGTCGAAACATTTTAAGTATTTTCAGTCCATCTATAACTATATACATGAAGTAGAATATCAATGAGTTGAATTCCCATGTTGTACAGAAGGAGGACATACTTAAAGTGGCCATGTCTGAGCTCATGTGATAACATCTTGAAAGGGGGCGGTGCCTTGGCATAAGACATATGGTAAATGGTCTCGTCAAGGTCTTGTAAAGAAGAAACAACCTAAGGAATCAACTATTAGTCGATGTTTTTCTATAAAGAGAAAAAACATCAGAAGAAGTTACTCTCACATGTTTGGTTATTTCAGAAAGTAATATTTTTTATCTGAAAAGGAATACTTGGTGGAATGATTTAGCAGCAATAACTCACGTCTGTATTTATTTGTATGGTACATCATAGAGCAAGATGCTAACTAATGATCTCTTGCCATGATTTGGCTATTTATGATTTATCTTTAGAACTTACCACTAGACATATTTTATTTTAGGAAAATGTAATATTTTTTCCTAGTTTGCGGAAGAACTTGATTTCCTTTCCAATTTTAAACTTGTATACATATTCTTGTCTTATATGCAACATCATTTTTACATTCTTTTCATACTATGATTGTTATGAATGATAGCTTGATAAAAGAAGATAGCTTGTATTTATTAAATATTGTTAATAATCATCAAGTGCGCGGCTTATATACTCATCAGAGAACCCATTAAAGTTATTATTATAATCCAATACGATAACGCTTAAGATATTTCATATCACTTAGTGGAAGGATGTTATAAGGAAATTACTTATAAAACTTTGATGATTCTTTCTTTTGGAAGATGATCTTAAACCTTACAATAAGACAATATCTTCTAGAGTTTCTCTATTTGGCACGAGCTCATCTCTGATAAGATAATTCATTAATATCTAACCACACTTGAGAAGTCATTATAAATGGGTATTTTAAATAAATGACACGTAAATGTAACCATTCAAGCATTCAAGCTAGATTTATTTCCAAAGTTTTTGAAAAAAGTAAATAAATTATTTTGACACATATGCTCTTGTTGCATGGACCACCATCATAAAGATATTATTTATCATTGCATTAGTAAACATTCTTAAAATTCTAAAAATGGATGCCATAAAAAAAACTTAATTTATGCTACTTTTCTAAACCGAGGCTGGTATTTTATTTGTGGTTTGTAAATTCAACTACCTATCTAATCATGGGACAATAAAATGATATCGAGATGTTTTTTTATAACCGAAAAATAAAAAGGATATTTGTCTTCAGTATTCCAATTCTTCGGGGTACTTGATGGCACATATATGCAAGGTGAATTACTAGTCTAACAAATATTATATCGACTACGAGATAAGTGTTTATGTTTGCATGTACTGCTATTTTTTGAGTTAGAAAAACAAAGCTCTATACTTCATTAAATTATAAAGTTTGAGTTGTTAGTGTTGGTTACGAAGTAAAATAAAACTAATGTTTGACAAAACTATTTTTATAAATCCAATTCTATTTTAAAAGAAAAATATCAATCCAAATAAACCGTGGTAGTAAAACAAACTCTAGATAAAACCTATAACTACATCTATAACTGGAATTCTAAACATAAGTTTTAGATCCAAATAATTAGAAAAACGATTCAAGATGGAACCATATCATTCTCATGAACATAAGTTTTAGATCCGAATAATTAGAAAAATGATTCAAGATGGAACCATATAATTCTGATGCGTACTTCCCAACGAGAACCTAAATGATATGTTTACCAAACAATTATCGTAAAAAATTATGAAATCAACATTTAGAGTATTGAGACTAAAACTCTTAAATGAGATGTCGCTAATGATGTCAACCTCATTCGAAAATTATAACATATATGCAACAAACTTTTAATGAATAATAACAAATCATTCGATAAAGGTTTTCAACATATAAATAAAATAGAGTTCCATGTGAGGTGAAGTATATGTTCCTCATAATTAAGGTGAAGGTTATGTGTTATGAAATTTTAATATGATTAGATCTACGTGTGAAATGTATTTCTTAAATAAGGAAAATACTCAAAAAATCACACCGATAAACATTCAGGGATGGTGTCGCCTCTCATAAAGGATGAGTTTATCTTAATAAAAGTCTTGAATAATTACTTACACAAAGTTAATAGTACAAAACAAGTACAAGATAATATTTTTAATAAAAATGTCTACTTGTGTGTTGTTATTGGTTTTGACACATAAGATGGTTGCTTTAACATGGATACTATTAAATATCGCTACTAAAATTTTCTATCTATTGTTAACTATGATAAAAAATTTATCAAAATATATTTTACTTTAAACAATGTTGTATTGATAATAAGATTAAGATTTCATTCAATCGAGTGATGGGTTGATGAAATTTGGTGTCACAAAGTTACTTTAAAAGATCAATCCGGAGAGAAGTTTGGGTTGAAAATCCAAAGCTTAGATAAGTGATACTCAAAGGCATATCGAAATTTGAGGAAATATTTGATGAAAATTGATGTGTATTGAGATAAAACGTGTTGTTTGCAACCACATGATGGATGACATGTGATCAACCTGTACAACACATGTCGGTCACTATTATGTGCATGTTGGAGTGTGTTAGTGTATAGGGCTTCAACTACTAGTTGCGAAAATTATTTCCCAATCCCCACGATAACGAATTATGTTTAATATAATGATAAGGTTGTTAGTGAGCATTAAAATAATATTTTAGAAATATAAATTACTGTTCATCTCAATGAACTATATTGACTAAAAATATATGTTTCTCTACATCGTCCCCGGCACATATGTGATATTTCAAACAAATGGTGATAATTTTCAAAAATCCTGTCAAATCGATAAATATACAAGATTATCAAGAGACAAATCGAAGTCTTTTGAACATTTTTTTAAATTTGTTTATTTTTTTATTATGTTTATGGATAATTTTTTTATTTATAATTATTTGTATCAAAAGTAAGAAAATTTATATTTAGAAAATATTAAAACAATAAAAATAATTTATTTTCAAAATATATATATTTTAAACTCATCCAAAAAATTATTTATAGTGGGTTATTCTATTTTTTCATTAGCTTATTTATTTAATTCAAAATCAATATATAACATAAATCTAAATCATATATATCTCATATTTATAAATTTAATATAAGATTATAAATGTTTTTCATAAATCCTTTTAATAAGCATATTTATTAAAGACAAGTTACGACAAGCTTTTAAGTAGAAATTAAATTATTGATAAACATTTCGATTTTGAAATTTAAAAACTATATGCAACATTTCGACTTTGAAGCATACAAACACGTACAAACTAAAACAATTAGTTATTATTAATCTTCAAATTTTTATATATTTCAAACTTTAACTCAAAATAATAAAAAAAAACACATATATTTCTATTTTTTAAAGACGTAGAGAACAAAATTCCATGAGTAATATTTTTAGATTTTTTTCTTTTTATTTTTGAATTTTGTTTATACATAATCCGCAATTGGAACATAATGTTTTTAGAAACCAAATTACACGTAATTCCGCAATTATAAAACAATTGTTTTTTCGAGACTTATTTTGCAACTAAATTGCACATATATTCACAACGGGTAAACAATCTATATTTTTTCGAAAGTTCTTTCACCACAAAAATGCATGTATTTTTGTAACTACAGAAAAGTTAGTTGTTTTACACTCAATTAACACTTATCTTCGCAAAACAAGTTTTTATTTTGTTTTTTTTCACACAAAGAGACTTATTTAACAACCAAATTATTATTTATGAAACTATTTTCTTCTGATTTTTGCAACACATTTACACATAATTTCACAAATAGAACACAATTACTTTTTAGCAAATAAATTACACGTAATTCCACAACTGGAACATATTTCTTTTTAGCAACCAAATCACATGTAATTTTGCAACTGGAGCAACGTTTTTTTCCAGAGTTATTTCATAACAAAATTAACGTAATTTTACGATTAAAAAAAGTAAAAAAATATATTTCATAGATTCACATTTTTCATCTTAAATATGATCTTATATATATATATATATATATATATATATATATATATATATATATATATATAAATTAAATAGTATGCAAATTGTTATTCCTTATTGAGCCAAATCAAAAATAAAAAAAATGTTGGGCTCTGCATTCAACCAAACAACATCAGCCCATTCTATTGATGTTTGCATAGACAGTTTTATCTTTTAGGAAATTATATATTTAAGTTGGTATTGTTTAGTTAGGTTTAATCTTTTTCCATCAAACTAGAAATCTTATTGAATTTTAAAGTTCGGTACATGAGAAAGTATTGAAAGGACTTGAAAACTGTGAGGCGCCAACCTAAATGTAGACGCTAAATCAAAATAAAATTAAACTCAATTTCTAACATGGACATCAAACTTCAATGAGTCTGAGCTTTGCTTGAAGATAATTCATCCTCACGGGTTTCCAAAAAAAAGATAATTGAATAGGAATGGAGACTTCAATTGATGAGGAAGGGACATAGAAATAGACTCATTCCTGGATCATCTAAATCTTGGAGACATTAAGACAATGAATGACATACAAACTGTTTGATTTAATGTCAATCCATGAAATTCAAATCTCATATGGTCCTTGAGTTTTGGAAACAATAGTAATTTATGTAAGTCTGGCACTATTTTATCATTTATAAGAGTAGAGGCAAAAACAACTGTTGCATTTGAGGTTTCATTTAGCTACTGATCCATTTCATCTGATCTTAGATTACCAGCTGCTTTGTTTGAACTTGAGAATGACGAAAGTATATTCTAGCATAGTGAATATCCTTCATCAGAGAAAAATCTTGGAGATGAAGATTTATTAGAAGCAAGGCTCCAAAGATTTCGACTATTCCAAACTTCACTTAATTCTGCACTATGAAGGTAAATATATTTTGTGTTCATATACTGAAATGGCTAGATGACTTGATCGTATTATGTTTATTTATTTATTGAAGAACCAATGATCAACTAGTGAGATTACCTTGCGAGCCAGTTAGCCACATTGCTTTGATTTAAAGCAATATGCCATCTATGAGGGCTCTGGTTTTAGCAACCATAGGTGGAATTTTTCAATATAGCCAACTCAAGTCTTAGATAAGGTAAGATTCTTGATGTTTTCAATATTCAATTGATTTGAGAGACTTAATATAGTGAACGAGAATTGTTGCATATGAAAGATTTCATGGAAAACTTGAAACATTAGATTAGAAAACCAATTGTTTTGCAATGATTGAGAAGGCTAGTCAAGATTAAGATCCTGTTGAGCTTGATAAAAGCATAAAATGTTAGTTTTGTGTCTTGCATGTGAAGTAGTCAAACAACCAATGGTATCTTTGTTAGAGGTTGGGTGCTCAGAGGCTAAGTTGACATATTCAGATGAGTTATTGCAATTAAAGCCTGTTCAATACCCTTAATGACTTCAGCCTCAGGGGGATGATACTTGTCCTTATCATTTCTAACATTCTGGACAAAATGAGAGGTAATTTCATTTCTTTGTCCTAAAAATGGCTATTATCAGTTCTGTTAAATTGACGAGCCTCATAGTCCTCGTAAATTGAAGAAGTTAGCATGACTCAAGTTTCTAAAGAATGTAATGCTTCATTAATTTCGACTTTATGAAGTTCAGGTATTATGCTTTGATCTTCGACTGATCTATTGGTTTCTATGTGAAGAGGTTTAGAGGAGTATCTATGGGATATTTGGCTGTTTTTGAATTGCTCGTTGATGTTATTTATATTAATCTGCATTGGTTTTTGTCTATAATCTTGAATTGTAGCAGTGTCTTTGCGATGAATTAATTTTTATCTAAAAGATCTTTGTTTTGATAGAGAAGTTGTCTCCTTAACAACAACAAATTTTATTTTGGAAATCCAAACTTCTTTAGTTTTTTTATGATCATTGTTGTTTGTTATTTGTTTGTGGCCCATATGAAAACATTCAGAACAATAGTGTGGATTATCTCCATATGTGACCTTTACCCAGAATCCTCAAGTATTGCTAAAAGTAACCCATGTTCTATCTAAGAGAGTCTTTAAAAGATCCAATTGCAAGTGTGAATAGGATTCCGTATGGATTTGGCTAGGGTTCTGATTTTATCTAAATTAAAAGTCCGTTGGTAGTCCCTAGACTATACAGTTTGGATAAAGTTAGTCCCCCGTATCTCTTAATTGATGTTAAACTGCCATGTGTCACCATACTTAGCAGAAATTTTTATGACTAATTGCCCTCGACCTTAGTTCATATTTTAACCTGTGAATAAATGTCTTGTTAGCATTATAGTGACTAACTAGACTTTTTTTATATAATGTTTACATACGTCACTCTGATATTCTCTCTTACTTTGTATATATTTCTAACGTACCCACATCACTCTCAAAATTTCTCTTACTTTGTATATATTTCCTTCCTACTAACGTTACTTTTTTAATGTTTTTTTTTATCTCATTACTCTTAAAATAATAAATAATTTTATAAACTAATTTATCTTACGTATCTATAATTTGAATGAGTATACCTACTATGTTTTCGTATAGTTAAGAATACATATCGTTGTAGCCACAAATTTATATCTTTGAAGTCATTGTTGATTTATGAGTTGAAATTTATTTCAGATAAAACTCATTTCATAAGAACTTTATTTATGTTTTTTACTGTTAAAATAATAAATAATTTTGTAAAATAATTTATCTTATATATTTATAACTTAAAGTAAGTTACAAACGGTAAAAATTTAAAACAACGACTTGGATGGAACGCACTCTATTTATATTTTTCTTTCTTTTTTTACTATTAAATAATAATTTTTTAATAAACTAATTTATTTTATATATTTGTAAGTCAAAGTATATTGGTCTTTATATGGTTTTTATGATTTATTTTATTTTATTTTGGTTATGTAGTTATGTAAGGATACCTGTTATGTACTAGGCAAGAGACTTTGAGAAATAAATTGGCATTTACGGGATGTTAAAATTTTAGTTACCTGTTTCACTTATTATTTTGCTTTTTAGTTTCTATTCTTTGTATTTCTATTCCCGACTTCTTTCTTTAATGATATGTATTCATTCCACAAATCCTCTGTTAATTTATGTTTATTGTTTTTGTGGTTTTACTTTATCGACTATAGGCTTACTTGTTATCCAACTTAATATCTATCTTTGGTTCTGATTATTTTATGTGAGAATTTTTTTTTCAAAACTCATTTCGAAATATAAATATATAAGATAAATTAGTTTATAAAATTATTTATTATTTTAATATTAAGAAAAGAAAAGAAAAACATAAAAAGAGTGGTTTCCATTCAAGTCTCTATGTCAAAAACTTACATTTTGTAACTTACTTTGAATCACAAATATATAAGATAAAATATTTTATTATTTTAACAAAAAAAAATATAAATTTAATGTTTTCGAAGTGAGTTTTGGTATGGTTTATTTTTGTCTGAGGCTAAGTTTGTAACTTTTGTCTAGAGTTTTGTCGAATTTTGAGAGTATTTAATGTTTGGGTAGAATGTAGAGGGAGAATTGAGTTGCGTGGTTGTATTTAATTTTCATTACCCTCATTTAATGTTGGTGGTTGGGTATTTATACCCTTATATTTGGGCCACATGGGCTTTCGGGTCGTGTTTAATGGATTCAGGTCGAGTTTAATGACACATTAGTTCTAAGTAAGTGAACAAGCAGCTTAGTCAAAAAGTGATTAGGTTTTAAGTACTTTAGTTCTGTTCGGATAGTTCAATGGGTGAGGTGTCCGAACCGACCCTGTCCGGTAAGGTGGACATTGTCCGAATTGACCCTGTCTGGTTCCCATATAATGTGGTGACAGAATCCGGACTCATCAAGTTTGATCGGAAATAATATATAAATTCGACTTCGAAATCAATAGTGGCTTCGTAGACCATGCACCATGTGTATTCTTAACTAAAAAAAACAAAGTAATTAAACACACTTTGAATTACAAATATAAAAGATGAATTAGTTTATATAATTAATTATTACTTTAATAGTAAGGAAAGAAAGGAAGAAAAACATAAAAAGAGTGATATATGTACAAATGAAATATATACAGAGTAAGAGAGAGTGAACAGAATACTTTGAGAATTATGTGGGTACGAAGAAAATATATAAGAGAGAGTGAAAATAATACTTTGAGGATGATGTGGCTACGAAGAAAATGTATACGGAGTAAGAGAGAGATATTAGTGTCACGTATGATAGAAAAATCAAGTTAGTCACTCTAATGAAACAATGCATATAGTCAAAGGTTAAAATCGGAATTAAAGTCGAATAACAATTGGTCATACAAATTTCTGCTGAGTACGGTGTCACGTGGCAGTTTAAAATCAATCAAAAGATGCGGGGGACTAACTTTATTCAAACTGGATAGTCCAGGGACTATTAGCGGAGTTTTAAAAGTCTAGGGACTATATGTCACTAAAGTTGATAGTCCAGAGACGAATTACTGTTCAAAGCCACCTAACTAACAAATAGTTTAAAACTAATCTACATGTATTTTAACTTTTAATATAGATAAAAAATGTCAAAAGAATCAGTATTCTTCATATCAGAATTTCCTAATACAATTTAACTCACATAATAAATAAAGAATATTAAAAAAGTCAACTATTGGAAGAATTCATATTAACAAGTAACTTTAGTCATTTTTTGCATAAAAAAAACTAATTTTGTAACCAATTTACTCATAATTATGCAACAAGTTATGAACTAATTACACAACCATATTTAACACATCTAAAAATGTATTTTCCTAAGACAATTGTATGTAATTACACGATTATCATTTCACAAACCTTTATTTTTTTAATATTTCAGTGAGAAGATATAGATCTAGATGAAAAGGTCATTAAACAAATTGAAGAACTAGAATCTAAACCAATAAACAAGTTAAAAATAGACTAATCATTTGTTATTCTTAAAGATCATGTTGAAAAATTAAAAAAAAAAATAATCTATTTCAACCACCATTTTCGATGAGATTTTTCGTCAAAAAACGAATACCTTCGATCAAACAGAAAAGTATAAAACGTTTATTTCTTAACCACATACATACAATAAGATACTAGTAGATGCTTGTCTGTTGAAGTCAAAACTATGTTTTTTTAAATGTTGTATGTGTGTAACTATTCTTTTTTTTGTTTGCAGGATTAACTTTCTTTTATCGTTTATTTATATATTGTTATTTCACAAATGAAATTATTTATAACGTAACTCGCAACCAACTAGACCATAATTTCTCACCAAATTTACAATTTTGTTTTTCATAATAGATGTCTATATACGCAACAAATTTTTTTTTATTTCACAACCAATTAAAACGTAATTCTATAACCGCTTATAACATAATTTTGTAACAAATTAAACCAGTATTATTTCACATTTTTTTTTCCGTAACCCATTATAATGTAATTATGCAACACGACTAACATTATTACTTTCATAGATAAAATGTACAATCTCAAATTGTTCTAAAAAATAAAAATGGAAAAAAAAAACATATCCAATTAAAGAAAAAATATATTATTGTATATATTCTCTTTACAACCTTTTCTATTATGAACATATTTTTACAACATCCGCACTTTAATTTATGAAGCAACTCTTCACTATAAGATGTAATACTTTTCTTCTTAGGTTTTCTAGTTATCATTTGCAAAGTAGGTAGAAGAACAATAGTAGATAAATTTTAACTAGAAGCTTCACCAAAAGTAGATAAATGTAGTATGCCTGAGAGTAAGTTTCTTTATAAGGAAACACTCAGTTTCCCAAATACCACAACCATAACCAGTTTTGATTCAACTTTAAACAATACTTCTTAGAAGACGAATAAGCCACGTAGGAATGGAGACTTCCATTGATGAGGATGGGACAGAGAAATAGACTCATTCCTGGATCATCAAAATCTTGGAGACACTAAGCTAATGAATGACATACAAACTGTTCAATTTAATGCTAACCCATGGAATTCGAATCTCATATAGTCCTTGAGTATTGGAAACACTAACAATTTATGTAATTATGATACTATTTTCTCATTTATAAGAGTGGAGTCAAAGAAAAACTGTTGTATTTTAGGTTTTATTTAGCTACTGGTCCATTTCATTTGATCTTAGATTACCAGCCGCTCTGTTTGAACTTGAGAAGGAAGAAAGTAGATTCTAGCATACTGAATATCCTTCATCAGAGGAAAACCTTAGAGATGAAGATTTATTAGAAGCAAGGCTCCAGAGAATTCGATTATTCCAAACTTCACTTAATTCTGCATTATGAAGGTAAATATATTTTGTGTTCATAGACTGAAGTGGCTAGCTGACTTGATCATCTTGTGTTGATTATATTGCTTTATTGAAAATCCAAGGACCAACTAGTGAGATTACCTTGCGAGCCAGTTAGCCACATTGCTCTGATTTAAAGTAATATGCAATCTATGAGGGCACTGGTTTCAACAACCATAGGTGACATTTTTCCATATAGCCAACCAAATCCTTTAAAAAAGGTAAGATTCTTGATGTTTTTAATCTTCACTTGATTTGAGAGACTTGAGATAGTGAAGGAGAATTGCTGCATATGCAAGAGTTCATGGAAAACTTGTAACATTAGATAAGAAAACCAACTTTTTTGCAATGATTGAGAAGGCTTGTCAGGATTAAGATCCTGTTGAGCTTGATGGAAGCATAAAATATCAAGAGATATTATAAATATCATCATTCATTTGTACAAACGTAACTCATACCAAATTTTATTTCTCTTAACATCTTTTAGATTATTCTTAGTTAATGGTCTGAAGTCCTGGTCAACCTCACTTTTGTGTCTTGCATGTGAAATAGTCAAACATCCGATGGTATCTTTGTTAGAGGTTGGATGCTCAGAGGCTAAGTTGACATATTCAGATGAGTTATTGCAATTGAAGCCTGTTTAAAAAGCTTCAATACCCTTAATGACTTTGGCCTTAGGGGGATGATACTTGTCCTTATCATTCCTAACATTCTGGTCAAAATAAGCGGTAATTTCATTTATTTGTCTGCAAAATGGCTATTATCAGTTCTGTTAAATTGATGATCCTCAGATTCCTCGTAAATTGAAGAAGTTAGCATGACTTAAGCTTCTAAAAAATGAAAACCTTCATTGATTTCAACTTTATGAAGTTCAGGTTTTATGCTTTGATCTTCGACTCATATGTTGGTTTCTATGTGAAGAGGTTTAGAGGAGTATCTGTGGGATATTTGGTTGTTTTTGAATTTCTCGTTAATGTTATTTATATTAATCTGCATTCGTTTTTGTCTATAATCTTGAATTGTTGCAGTGTCTTTGCAATGAATTGATGTTTATCTAAAAGATCTTTGTTTTGATAGAGAAGTTGTCTCCTTAACAACAACAAATTTTATTTTAGAAATCCAAACTTTTCTAGTTTTTTTTATGATCATTGTTGTTAGTTATTTGCTTAGGAATTCTAATCTTCAACTTGATTTAGGTTGTCTTGTTTTAGCTTTCTGCAAGTTTTAGAATTGTGGCCCATATAAAAACATTCAGAACAATAGTGTGGTTTATCTCCATATGTGACCTTTACCCAAAATCCTCAAGTATTGCCAAAAGTAACCCATGTTCTATCTAAAAGAGTCTTTGAAATATCCAATTCCAAGTGTCAATAGGATTCCTTATGGATTTGGCTATAGTTCTGATTTTATCTGAATTATATAGGTAACGAGGGATATTGTTGAAGGTGATCCAAACAAGAGAGACCGATGAATTATTTATATGATGGAAATTAAGTGACCACTTAAGAATATGCATTATATGTTTTTCCACTATCCATACCAATATTCTCTAGATTCTTTTAATGTCTTCCTGTAAGTCAAATTTGATCATTAAATGCGAGGGTCCCAAAGATCCCATATTACTTTTCCTTTGAATTTCAGGGCATTAAAGAACTTTTATATCTTAGTCATTGGTGGTCTTCTATTCTAGAATTTCCTTATCGATGTGTACTTAGCCAAAGAATCTAATATTAGTTTATCGTACTGTTGAAAGTGTACCTAGATATAATATTCTTGATTCTAAATTTTGATATTTTCGTGAACCAGATTCGTAGGATTATTTCTGACTATATCTGAAAAACGTTTCTTTTATGATTGTTGTTCAATTGATGATTTAATTTCATAGTTGGATTGTTGTTCAAATACAGGGTTTCTTCTAAGAGTTACATAAGGAAGGTTAGTTGAAGAATTATTGATGTAAATTGTACGATAAGACTAGCTAAGAGGTGGGAATTTTTTAATGATGTTTTCTTGATTTGCAACACAATTTGATTTATGAGAACCGATTGCCGAGTTTGATGAAGACCATGGAGGTTTTTAATATATTTTTGGGATATTCAATTTTCTATTGTTGATGAAGGATTTGAGACTTAACATCGGGGGGATGCTACTGTTGGAGTTCGATAAAATCCAAAAGTTGTGATCAATGTCCTAACCAATGCTTGTGAAAGGAAGAGTGATCAATTCAACCGTTACCAAGCTTAGATTCAATAAAGTACGATAAGACTTTCTTGGATCATTCGATAAATGTAGCAATTTTAAAGTTGTGTTTTTGTATTTCACAAATGGTTTTTCATGATTTCAAGTTAGGTTTGAGTTGATGTTATATATTACTTATATATTTATATAAGAGATTTATTGATATCTATTAGAATAATTTATAAATATCATAAAAAAATTAAAACTTTTATCGAAAACTACCCACAACATAAAATTATCAACAGTATATTTGAGATATAAAAAAAACAACGAGTTCTTTTTTTACTTTTGTAAGCATTTTTTTTCAAATCAGAACTTCTAAATCTTTTAGATAACAAATTTATGTAACAAATTTTAGTGGATTCTCAAGTATTTCAATATAAAGCAACTACTAACTCATGTTCTCACAAAGAAATTACTCTACTTCGTCTTTAATTTTTTAATTATTGTGTTCGTAAATAATATGCATCACCTAAGAATTGTTCGAGTTTGGTTTTGATGATTTGTATGTCTTTTCATACAACAAAAAAAGACAATTAGTAACTTATAAAGTAGTTGTGTACCTATTTAAAGTTTCATGATGATTTGTTTTATTCGCAACCGAATTGAACATATTTACGCACCAACCTAACAATCAGTTTCGAGAACTATTTTTTTCAAACCTAAGAAAGCTTTTATGCAACTAGTTTCAATGTATTTATGCACCAACCTAACAGTTAGTTTCTATTCCCTCTTTGTTTTTGTTTTTCAAACCTAAAAATTCTTTTACGCAACCAATTTTAATGTATTTACGTAACAAACTAACAGTGAGTTTCCATACCCACTTTCTTTTTTGTTTTTCGAACCTACAAGAGCTTTTATGCAACCAATTTTAACATATTTATACACCCAAGTGATAAATATTTTTAACTATGTGATAAGAAATTAGTGTCAAAAAAGGAAATGATTGATGTTAATATGTTTTTTTATTCATTTGGAAATCATGCCTCTTCATCTAAAGATTTTGTTATATTTATACATAGTAACCAAGATTTTGTTACTCCCACTATATATATAAAACGATTATTATTTACATTATTTTATTAATGGGTAAATGTTTCTCCCCATGTTCCCTTAGTGGCACATATCGATATTAGGTATCCTTTCCAGGTAACTGTTTCTTATCATCCCCCCTCGATTAACTATCATTTTCTTATAAATTATTGTTTCATTGAACCGTATTGTTATTTCGATCGCATTCTTACTAATATCTTTATGTCCGGTTATCATTTCTCTTCTCGGTCTTCATTATTTTTATTGATCAAACATATTATTACTGAGGACTTGCTTGGATGTTCAGTCACCATTTGTTCGCTCGGTCGTCAGCTTGTTGTTTACAGAGCTTACATCATCGTTAAGAGAGATCTAATATGGCCGAAAGATATATATTTATCACCAACTAAAAATCAGTTCCCATATTCACTTTCATTTTTTATTTTACAAACCTAAAAGATGTTTCATTCAACTAATTTGCATCTATTTAAACACCTAACTAAGGCTTTGAACAGTATTTCGTCCTTGGACTATCAACTTTAGTGACAGATAGTTCATACACTTTTAAAAGTCTGTTGGTAGTCCTTCGACTATGCAGTTTAGATAAAGTTAGTCCACCGTATCTCTTAATTGATGTTAATCTGCCACGTGTCACCATACTCAACATAAATGTTTATGATTAATGGTCCCTCGACTTTAATTTCAATTTTAACCCTATAACTAAATGTCTTGTTAGCATTATAGTGGCTTACTAGATTTTTTTTATCACACGTGGCATTAATACTCTCTTTTACTCTGTATATATTTCTATTGTACGTACGTCACTCTGATATTCTCTCTTACTTTGTATATATTTCTAGCGTACCTACATCACTCTCAAAATTTCTCTTACTATGTATATATATATATATCCTTCCTACCAACGTTACTTTTTATGTTTTTTTATTTTTTTTCTTACTATTAAAATAATAAATAATTTTATAAACTAATTTATCTTACGTATCTAGAATTCGAATGAGTTAACCTACTCTGTTTTCCTGTATTTAAGAATACGTATCGTTGAAGTCACGGATTTATATCTTTGAAACTATTATTGAAATTTGAGTTAAAATTTATTTCGGATCAAACTCACTTTATTTATGTTTTTTTTTACTATTAAAATAATAAATAATTTTGTAAAATGATTTATCTTTTATATTTATAACTCAAAGTAAGTTACAAACTGTAAAAATTTGAAAGAGAGACTTGGATGGAAAACACTCTGTTTATATTTTTTTCCTTTTTTACTATTAAAATAATAATTTTTTAATAAACTAATTTATTTGATATATTTGTAATTCAAATTATATTGGTCTTTATATTGATTTTATGATTTGTTTTATTTTCTTTTGGCTATGCAGTTATGTAAGAATAGATGTACTCTACTAGGCAAGAGACTTTGAGAAACAAATTGACATGGTAAAATCAAATAGTCACTTGTTGCACTTATTATTTTGTTTTTTTAGTTTCTATTCGTGGCTTCTTTCTTTCATGATATGCATTCATTTCACAAATCCTCTATTAATTTATGTTTAATTTATGTTTATTATTTTTGTGGTTTTATTTTATTGATTATAGATTTATTTGCTATCCAGTTTAATATCTAATTTTGGTGATGATTATTTTATGTGAGGATAATTTATTTTAAAACTCACTTCAAAATATAAATATATAAGATAAAATAGTTTATAAAATTATTTATTATTTTAATAGTAAGAAAAGAACAGAAAAGAAAAATAAGAAAAGAGAAAAATAAGAAAAGAGTGGTTTCCATTAAGCCTCTATTTCAAAAACTTATATTTTGTGACTTACTTTGAATCACAAATATATAAGATAAAATATTTTATTAAATTATTTATTATTTTAACAAATAAAAAAAATATAAACTCAATATTTTCGAAGTTAGTTTGATCCGAAATAATATATAAATTTGACTCCGAAATCAACAGTGGCTTCAAAGACCATGCACCATGCGTATTCTTAACTAAAAAAAAGATAAAGTAATTAAACGCAACTTGAATTGCAAATATAAAAGATAAATTAGTTTATAAAATTATTTATTATTTTAATAGTAAGGATAAAAAAATGAAGAAAACATAAAAAGAGTGATATATGTACAAATGAAATATATACATAATAAGAGAGAGTGAAAAGAATACTTTGAGAATGAAGTGGGTACGAAGAAAATATATAAGAGAGAGTGAAAAGAATACTTTGAGAATGACGTGGGTGCGAAGAAAATGTATACATAGTAAGAAAGAGATATTAGTGCCACGTATGATAGAAAAATCAAGTTAGTCACTCTAATGAAACAATGCATTTAGTCAAAGGTTAAAATCGGAATTAAAGTCGAATGATCATTAGTCATACAAATTTCTGCTGAATACGGTGTAACGTGGCAGTTTAACTTCAATCAAAAGATGCGGGAGACTAACTTTATCCAAACTGGATAGTCCAGAGACTACTAGCGGACTTTTGAAGTCTTGGGACTATATGTCACTAAAATTGATAGTCTAGGGACAAATTACTGTTCAAAGTCACCTAACTAACAACTAGTTTAAATACTAATCTACATGCATTTTAACTTTTAATATTGATAAAATATGTCAAAAATATCAGTATTCTTCATATCAGAAATTCCTAATACAATATAAACTCACATAATAAATAAAGAATATTAAAAAGTCAACAATTGGAAGAATTCACATCAACAATTAACTTCAGCCATTTTTTGCATAAAAAAAACTAATTATGCAACGAGTTAGAGACTAATTACACAACCATATTTAACATATCTAAAAATGTATTTTCATAAGACAATTGTACGTAATTACACAATTATCGTTTTACAAATCTTTATTGTTTTAAATTTTTCAGTGAGAAGATATAGATCTATATGAAAATGCAATTAAACAAATTGAAGAACTAGAATCATAAACCAATTAACGGGTTAAAAAATAGACTAATCACTTGTTATTCTTAAAGATCATATAAAAATTTTGAAAAAAGAAAATTAATCTATTTCAACCACCATTTTCGATGAGATTTTTTGTCAAACAAAAGAATACATTGGATCAAACACAAAAGTATAAAATATTTATTTCTTAACCAAAAACATAGAATAAGATATTAGTAGATGCTTGTTTGTTGAAGTCAAAACTATGTTTTTTGTAAATGTTGTATGTGTGTAACTACTCTCTTTTTGGAGTATTAACTTTCTTTTATCTTTTATTTATATATTGTTATTTCACAAATGTAATTATTTACAACGTAACTCGCAACCAACTAGACCATAATTTCGCAGAAATATTACAATTTTGTTTTCATAATAAATGTCTATCTACGAAACAATTTTTTTTATTTCGCAACCAATTAAAACGTAATTCTGTAATCCCTTATAACATAATTTTATATCAAATTAATCCAGTATTATTTCACAACATCTTTTTTTTCGTAACCCATTATAACGTAATTATACAACATGACTAACATTATTACTTTCATAGATAAAGTGTACAATCTCAAATTGTTTAAAAAAATAAAAATGGAATAAAACATATTCAGTTTCGAGTTATAATTCCTAAAATAGGTGGAAGAACAGTAGTAGATTGGTTTGAACTGGAAGCTTCACCGAAAATAGATAAAGCTAGTATGCTCGAGAGTAAGTTTCATTATAAGGAAACACTCAATTTTCCAAATACCACAACCGTAACCGGTTCTGATTTTACTTCAAACAATACTTCTTAGACGACCAAACAATATAGGTAGGACAAAGCTCGATATTCCAACAGAAACTATTAGAGTAACACTTTGATATATGAGTCATAAGCATAACCCTTATTTTATCAAATAATTCTGAAATATACACGTTATGAAATTCTTCTTTTTTAATATTAAAGCACTAAGTTGGACTGGAAGCCAAGAAACCAAAAATTTTACTTAAAATAGCATGCATGCATACTTTTCGAGAGGAAATGTTTACATGAAGGTAAGTGCTTTATGAGCACATATTTAAAAATATCATGCAAATATAAATCAAATAAACTCCAAATGGGTGCATAAGCACATTATTTCTAACAATGATCTTCTTTATATATTTTGGTGAAGGTCTTAACGCATACTTCAGATTTTCAATAAGAAGATAAAGACAATATGAATGGTAGAAATCAAGGAAAACAGATGACAATATTTACAATACCTATGTGGAGACTAAGTAAATAAGGCTTTGTTGTCTCCAAAAAATATTTTCAATTACATAATCCTTAGACCCAACAACACCAAATACTACTAGAAAAATACATACATAACATATAAGGGCAATAAGTATCAATTGAATAAAGTAATTAACAACAAATTATATAATATGTAATTTCACAATATAAAATATAATTACGAAACCAATTTGCACATAATTACGCCGCCGTCTAATACATAATTACGCAACCAAAATAAAATCTTGTATTTTTACAACAATATACTAATTTCACAATAAAAAACCTAATTACGCAACCAATTTGTACATAATTACGCAACCAATTACTCAACTAGTTTGTATTTAAACATATTATTTGTTAAAAAAAACTTACCATTATTACCATCTTTAGCTATGGCACAGAGTTTACCGGTTAAAAATATACCATGAATAAAGAGCATTGGACGCCAATAATAAAAAATTTGAAGACAAGTTTCATAAGCTAAATAAATTGTTACAAAAATTGGTTGTCACCATCGTAATTCATTACAAAATACTTTAGTATTTAAGGTTTCAAAAATAACATTTTAAGAAGCCAAAAGAAGTAGAACTATCTCCGTAATGTTTTTTTCTAGCTTTCTACAAAGAAATCCATGACATGCAATAAGAAATATCTAAACCATAACCGGATATAACAATAGATTGATTTTTTTTGGAGTGATATCAATTTTCAATATAATACCATCACTTATCTCTTTTAACATCAAATCAGACGTCAAATGCTTTTTATTTTCTGTCGAGAAACCAGGATAACATTTATAATCACCAGCATCATTTTTTATAAGCACATATTTATTCGACTGATCACTTATAGCATAAAGCCTCAATGGACATCTTTTGCTCTATTTTTTCGAACAATGAACACTTAATTTTTAGTTCTGATTATGAATTAATTTATAAATAAATCCATCTTCGACTGCAAATCGAGATAAAACAAGGCGTAGTTGTAACACCACACTTAACTATTTGTCCTACACCATGAGTAACATCAACCCAACTTTTAGTAGCAAATTGTATTTTATATGTTAAAAAAAACGAACACGAAAACTAGGTTCTTCGATTGGTAAATTGTCTTCAACGGATGAATCAATATTATGTAATGAGACACTATATAAATCGTCAACATCAATACCTAAATATATAGTTGAAATTTTTTACTAATCTTAATAACAATATCTCGACATTTAGTATGACAAGACAATGCAACCAATAATATTAAATCATATTCACAACACAAAAAATAGTTTTTTATATATACCAAATGAATAACTTAAGCTAAACCACCCCTTACTAGACAATCCAACTTGCTTATTAAAAAATAAACCATACTTTAATAATTTTCTAAAGTATTAAGTAGATAAACGAAAACCTGAATATTTTGTACAAGAATAACCAATGAAGACATTGTAAATTTTTTAAAAAAAGTTCACACTATTTTTTGCACCAAATTTTCACATATTTAAACAATCGAAACACAGAAAGATGAAATAGTTATTACACAACCAAAGTACAAGGAATTCCGTAATACAACACACTTCTTAATTATACCACCGAAATGTACTTAATTGTCAGCAAACTAACTAACTAATTACACAACCAAAATGTACATAATTTCACAAACCAACAATACTAACTAATTATACAACTACAAATGAACTTAATTACACAATCAAAATGTACATAATTTCGCAACCCAATAATACTAACTAATTATACAAATAAAATGAACTTAATTATACAATCAGACCCGCAAAGACAAAAATCCCGAAATATATTTTCGACAAAAATACTATTTTCAGATAATTTCCAAATATTTAGGAGAATGTGTGAAATTAAAAAATCAACATAACTAAAATAATCATAAAATCCTATAAGAATAACAAAATAAAAAAACATAAACATAAATCGTTTTTTAATAAATAAATGATGGATATTTGTAAAACAACATAATAAAAACGAAAAGATCGCGAATTACAGAAGAAATTGATCGAAGGAAGAATATAAAATTGATCGCAAAGCACATAAGAAATTGATCGAATGAAGAACTTAAAACTGATCGCAAAGTACATAAGAAATGGATCGAACCAAAAAAACTAAAATCTACCGAATAAAAAAAATCAAAAAAAAAGTTAAGAACACGGTAAAAAAAATGATACTCCCTTCGTCCCAAAATATTTGTGGTTCTAGGAAATATTTTTTGTCCCACGATATGTGTCGTTCTCATTTACCAATACAAATTTTAATATTATTTATAATCGTCTACAAATTAGACTCTTTTTTTCTACTTTTTATGAAAAAGAGGTGTAATTATGACCTTTCTTAAAACTCTTGTATAACCTTAAAACGACATGTATTTTGGGATAGAAGAAGTAAATATTAAAGAAAGTTCAGGTACTTATAAATAGTAAACATTTAGAACCAAATGATTATCCGTGCATTATCAAACTTTTATTTTATATTGTTAAATAGTCTTGACATTAGATGGTTAACGACAGACTCCCCCACATATATAAATATGTTTTTTTTTCTTCAATTTAAACATAAAATCTAAAAAAACCAAATTAATAACTTAATCTATAAATAAAATAATAATAATAATAATAAAGAAAAAGTCAAATATTATATTAAAAAACAATCAAATACAAAACATAACAGAGCTCTCATGCTGTCACAACATGTGCTAGCTAGCTCAACCTCGAATTATTATCACAAACAAATTTTGAAAACAAAAAGCAAATAATCCAAAATACATTTCTCTTCTCATCAGTCATCATTATCATCCAAATTATGATAGGATCTTCCTCAGTTGAAAATACTGCAGTCCTTACGAATATTACCGCTTTTGCCGGTCTTAACTCCGACACGGCCCAATTTAGTCATAGCGGTAATAAAAGCGCTGTTGAAATGACCGGCGTCTTTAGCCCAGTCATCGACCAAAGGTCGGGTTCTTCCGTCCTGGAAAAGCTGTTGGTCTGAAGTGAACAAACCTTTTCCTTGTTGGAGGTTCTTGTAGTAAACGTTATCGAATGTCCTTGGTGTATTTGGATCCATGTTGATTGCGATCCTAGGGTCTACGTTCTTTGGACAAGCGGCCTTGAGCTGTGTGACGTATGCTTTGTTGATGGTGGGATCGACTGGGTGGGTACTGTTGAAGTTGTAAATTCTCTTTGTGAATTTGGCACAGTGAGAGAATCCAACGGTGTGAGCAGCTGCGGAAATAAATCAACTTTCACATTACTTACAAATGTGACAAAATTTTGATTACATATACGATTTAAGCCAAGAAGAAACTTAGTAATAAATAATTGTACATTAGCTCAGTATCTTAGATTTTGAAAGCCAACCTGAAAGAGCGATCATATCAGCTTGAGTAAGTCCCTTTCTAATGAACAATTTGTTGAGAGCGTTAACATCATCGGTAGGGTGTGGCAGATTTCCAGTGACGCTAGCGGAGGTTGACACCAATCCATCTCTTCGTCCCAACTCAACGGAGTACGATGGTCCTCCCACCTATATATATATATATATATATAAAGTTATATAATCATGTCATTGATTAGATTTATGTAATTTTTGATAAAGAAAATTATATGACTTAGTTTTTGATACATACGGCGACAATGACGTCTCGGGTGGCCAAGGCAAGAATATCAGCACAAGAAACCTTGTTTTTACAACGAGGAATAGCGTCTACAGCTTGTTTGGCTTTAACTACGGTGTCAAATCCATCACCGGCTAGAGACTGGTTATCAGGGTTGTCTTTCTCGGCATTGTTGTTTGGAGATTGAATCATAACGGAAGCATCACATCCCTTCATATATATATAATTTGATGAACAATAGCGAATTGATTATTAAAAAGACCATCAACATAAATAAATATAAGTGAACAAAAATATGTTTTGGAAATTAAGGGGATAAATCTCACGTTAACGAAACAATCGTGGAAGAACAATCGTAGAGTAGCTGGGACGGTGACAAACGTTTGTTGAATCTTCTTAAGCACTGCAGTCTTCACGATTTGTTCGACATTTGGGCAGGTCGCGGAGTAGAAGTTGGTACGGAGTTGGGCATTGGTGGTTTCGGGCAAGAGAGCCAATGTTAGTGAAAGAGACAAGACAATAACAAGAATGTTGAGTCTTGCTGCTGCCATTCTTGTGATTTTGTGGAGAGAGAAGTGAAACTGTTTTTGGTTTGAGATTTAGATTGATATTAGAAGGGTTTATATACAAATTTGGTTTGAACTAGTAAACTAAGATCATCGAAATATAATATATACAAGTTGATATTTTGGATGGGTTCAATTGTTGTGTAAAAACTTTAATATTTTAAGACATAAAATTAGTCGGACAGGAAAGTAGCATGCACGTTGAGATGACTGAGTACTCTTACAATTTGGTTTGAACTGAATTAAAAGCGTTTGACATAATATCTTTAATTTTACTTTTGTATATATAAACTTCCCTAGAGATGTTTAACGTTATAGGTCAAGGTGGGATCGCGACAACGTTATCGCGGTATGTATGATAGTATAACATGGCATAATTTATTTTTATGGTGGTTAGGCACGGTGGTTACGGTCACCATAAAATAGGGCGCGATCGTAACTGGCATAAAAATATTTCGTCAAAATTAACGTCATAACCATCACTTCTATCAGTTTTATATTATTTTTCACTATTATGATATAAGTGTGATTATTGTTGTATATATAAGTTGTTTGGTTATATATTATAATTTTAAAATAGATTAAAGTGATTATAGTTTTATTATTATATTTCGATTATTAGTATCATAAGTATTCTTATATTATTTGTATAAGTAATAAAATAATTTTTATAAACTTATAATTTATTGTATTAAAATGTGTTATAGTTTATTTTTTATCTTTATTTTTTTTAAATAATAAAAAAATTGTGATACATTGTTATATTATGAGATTGAAGGCTAAACAATAAATTTTATTGATTTAAGTCTTTTAGAGTTTATACTCTTGCATGATTGAGAGTTGTACAAATGTTTTTAAATTGAACTACCATATTACAAACTCTATTACAAATGTCATTCATCTAGCCAAGTTTCGTCATCTTCATCAAGATCTTCATCGTCACATCCCGCAGAACTTCAACCAAAAGATATTGTCTAAGATATTCTTCAACATCTTTTAGAAATTCATCGAAGATGTCCTTTTTTTAAAATTTAGTAACACTTTATTAAAAGAAATCCCAAATTAGGGTAAGTGATTACATGAGAAAAATAACCTAGAAATTGAAAGGCGCCAAGAGGAGTACACGTTGGCGCTCCATTAACTGTGAACTTACAGATACTAAAATTCAACGAGAAACACAAGCTACCAAATTGTGTTTGATTTCGAAACAAATTCGCTTTCTAGCTTTGAAGATGAAGATCGGCTACCAAACAAGAATCGGCTACCATAGAAACTCAAGGGAGAGAGCTTTTAATGGGATTATGAATCTGCGATTTCAGAGGCTTTTCAAGCAATTAGGGGAATAAGATTGGGGCAGTAAGTCCCCCACATCTCCTCCTCAGTAAGATAAGTTAAGACTGTCTTCTTAGAAGACATCAACCTGAGATCCGAAGACTTATCAAGACATGATAAGTTGACAACCAGTTGTCGAACTAACGGAAGCTCAGCCTTGTAGAAACTGAGAGTTTTGCCTTCTTTTACTCTGCATCTGCAATCTATAGTTGCCCCAGTTTTTCTTTTATCAGATAGCTTGATTTGATACATATCTTTCACCGATTCGAAACAGAAGCCTAGAGCTTCGATACGAGCTAAGACGTCGCCAACATAAGGAGCAGAAACATTCGAGTAGAATGTTCTCATAAATTCGTCTAAATATGCTTTAGACAATGGACCTTCTCTTACACACCAATAAAGGTCTGGTGAACGGCTTTAAAAAAGAATCTTGCCAATTCTAGCAACAAGGTACTCTCTCTCTTTCGGTCTCTGTTGTGTCATTTCTCAAGATCTCATTGACAAACAGTACAGATTTATGGACATTTTGAGCTATGAACACCCATGGTTGGCTCTCTTGTCATCATTCTCTGCAGCTCTTTCTGCTTCCTGTCTTCCACATCCGTGATTCCTCCTAAAGAATCCCAAAAATTTCTAGAAACCCATTAGAGGCATCACGCGTTCCAGTTCAACATAATGATAGATTTAAGGAATTAGCAGTTTCTTTTAAACTGCACACGTTTGGATGGAGTACGAATCTTATTAATGATTGCTTTAAGTTTTTTGTTCTTCTTTAGCTCCAGTTTTCTTGTTTATTTAATAGTGGTATCTTTTATACTAGCAGGAGGACAATGAAGACTCCCGGTTGTATTCTTTGTAAGGGAAGGTGAATCCTTTTTCAGTTGCAAAAGTTTTGTAGAAGATGGGCCTTTCGAGTTCCTTCTTTTCTTGTCTTTTCTGTGAAGTAATTTGTTATCATGATCTTTTGTAGGTGAGCATGGAAAAGTACTGATTTCTTCCTTTGTTGGATAAGTTGATTCAATTTCATCATCAGACTTTTCAATACCAAACAAAGATATCCTTTCAAGAGTGTGCAACAAGGATTCATTAACTTCTGTAACCTTTTGAGAATCATGTTAGTTCAACAAATATTTTACAGTATCATGTTGATAATTCTGATCCATCTCTTCTGTAGACTTCTCTCTATCAGTAACAATTGACTTCAATTGAGTAGTTTTTATGATTTCTTTTTTACCGAAGAATTCGTTTTCATATGTTCCTAAGTCTTTATTTTGTGTGAAAACGTCTTGCTTTCTTTGATTATCATATTTCCGTTTGCCAAACTTTCTCATTGTGCCTTATATGTTTACAAAATTTGCAGTAACTAGGACGGGGACCAAAATCAAGATCCAACTTAAACTCGTGATGTTCTCCAAACTTAACTTTAATGTTGTTGATCAATGGTTTCAAAATATCCAACTAAATCCAGAACTTTGCACAATTAAATTTAGCTCTATTGGCTGATGGTATTCAGACTTTTAAAAGAGTTCCCAAGGGTTTAACCATTTCCATTATCATTTCTTCGTTATACATAAAATCGGGTAAATTCTTGACAGTAATCCAGACATGCGTTAGGGACTTTTTTCGTTTGGATCAAAATATGGACTTCACTTAAGAAGTCTCATGATTCTATCGCTGACCTTCCAAACGTTTCTCTGCCAAAGTCTTTTAAGATCTTCTTCACTGTGAAACTCGATGAAAATGTTCCTATAGTCCCAGTGAGCAACATTGTACTTGCTGGAAAACTTGAACTTGGCCAAAAACTCCTTAATTATCTCATATTTAGGCTTGCCGTAAGAAAACTTACCTATGATGGTGTGTTTGGTAATTTTTTGGAGCCTCTGCTTATCTTATTTCTCGAACTTAATGGTCAATTGTTCTTGATTTTTGATAACAGTTACATTTCGATGGCTGATTCCTTGAGTCCTGGTTTTGAGAGCATCAACAAAAGACATTGCATTATGTTTAAGACGTTGTTTTGGAGACCCAAGTTTCTTGCTCTGCCCGTGGTTTCTTGAAAGCACCGGGAATTCTTCATCAGTAAGATAATTGGTGGGAATTTATTTCGTAGAAAGAGAAGAAATAGGAGATATTTCTCCCTCTTCCTTATAGAAAGACTTCATAATTCTGGACTTGTTTGTTTTCTCTCCGTCTAATCTGATTCGTTGTCCGTCTTCGCTTCTTCGTCTTTTTGTTTCTTGGCGTGCTTCCTATTCCTGCGTAATCCTCTATCATCTTCCTCTCCAGGTTCCAATTCTTGAAATTGAAACAATCGCCGCTTTCCTTAAGGAGAATCTAAACTTCGGGCCGGATCACCTACTTGTTTTCGGAGCCAAATCACGCTCGACTACGATGCAAAAGTCTCAACCAACCATTTCCAATACCGATAGTTCTTCTCATCAACATCAAGGGACGTCCGACCGACAATATATGCAATGGGTTCATTAAAAACATGTGATAATTAATAATAGAAGTAAGAGTTATTGGAATAACCTCACTACTCAGTTTGGTGAATTGCACACCACCCAAATGGAACACGACCATTATATACTACTAATGATATAGACGATAAAATTAGAATTGTGTGTAGATACTCTTTCACCACCATTTGACGGTTAATATTCTCCTCAAGCGCCACAATTATGATTGATTTAGTTTTTTAAATTAATTTTATGAAATATTTTATTTTATTTTATTTTTACTTTTTTGTATTAAACATCATTATTATATTTTCAAAATATTATATTGTTATATTTCTATTTTTTTATATATGTTAAACTTTTTAAAATATCTAAAGATATATTTTAAATATCTACAAACTATTAGTTGAACATATAATAAACTATTTAAAACATCTAATAGGGGAAAGATCTAAAGATTCTAACAACTTTTAAGATATAGTTTAAAGTTATATTAAACTATTAATTAAACAATCTAATAAACTATTTAAAAGATCTAATATTTGAAAGTTCCAATAACTTTGAACATATATTTAATATAGGTAAAAAATATAATAAACTATTTAAAATATTTAATAGTTGAAAGATCTAAAAATTCAAACATCTTTAAAAATATAGTTTATAAATCCAATAAACTATTAATTGAAAGATCCAACAAAATATTCAAAATATCTAACTAAAATTATAAAAAATATCAAATAGAATGTCAATTTTTTTTATGATATATATATATATATATATATATATATATATATGAATATATTCATTCGAATCTTAATCAATTTTTATAAACTTATTAACAAAAATGATAAATTATCAAATAACGGTGAAAACTATATTAGTGTAAATTTATAACGACAACTGTTTTAATATGCAAAACATTTCTCGTGAAGTTGGGTACGGATAGACCGTACATAGTCATATTTTGTGTCATATATGCAATAAGATTTAATAAGCTTTAACAATTCAAAATCAAACAACCGTAAAATACAAAATCTAAATCTAAATCCAAATCAAAAATCAAAATTAAATAAAATATCAAATCGAACATCATCAAAACAAAATACGTAATTATACACGATCAACTAAATCATACAAAAATCTAACAACATTATAATATCACAAAAATTAATTTTTAAATTGATACTATATATTTTCAAAAATTAAACTATATATAGTTGACCAAATCATTAACGGATTGTAGTACTTAAAAAAAACTTAAATTTTGGTTCGAAAATGTTTAAAATATAAGCCAAAACGTGGTTGGCACATAGCTGGATGATTCATACCCAAATAGACGACCAAATATTTTATTAATCGAATATAATTAGGTCTCATTGAGTCTGTTCCAGTTCCGTAATGCTATTTTAAATATAAAAATAATAAACTTCCCAAGTCAACAACTTTTAAATTGTTATTGTATACTTGTTATACGGGATTTATCTTATAAATTTTAAGTCGGTCTACCAACATTTGTTAATTAACGTTTTTATTTCTAAAAAATTGCAAAATAACTCTACAACTTCGAAGGTAGTAAACCAAATAACGAGAAAGTTGAAGTTAAGAAATGTTGAAACATATAGATAGATAAAGGTACTCCCTGAACCAATCGCTCTAATAATTCATCCAATTATTTACAAATTTGGCATTATGACCAAAAGGTCGAGTTTGAGTCCCTCTACATACGCTTTCTCGGCTGAGCCTGTCACCTTGTGTGGTTTATCTGGCGTTGGTTTGCAGGCTATCGCGTCAGATTGAGGGTTTACCCTGTGCGCACTCATTGCACTCTGAGTAGCGGCTGCGGGTTTCCTCCGATATATATATATATATATATATATATATATATATATTAATATGATATATATAAAATTTCAACAATCAATAATATTTTTATTATTTTATTTTTATTTTTATTCTCAATCTTAAAAGCTTCTAAAATTTACTCTTTAGTCAATATCCGTTTCGGTTAAACCAAACAATCACGAATATCCACATCAATTGCCGTTATCAGTGGAAAGCGAAGCGATCTAAAAATTCAAAACGAAAAGTCAAACGTGGTCGAAAATCTAGATATATTAGTTGATGAGGAGGTTAAGATGGAATTTTTACCGATGATCCAATGATAAAAATCAAAGATGGTGGAAGCACTAAAAAACAAAACGACAAGAGGGAGAAAAAAATAGTAATTTTTTTTTTGATCGATGATCCAATGGCATGAATCAAAGGCGGTGGAAGCACTGAAAAAAAAGACGAGCGGTACTCCGACGTCCAATTATACTAGAAAGAAAAGGAGTAGACCAGAATCAAGAATGGAGACATAAAAATAAGACTTGATTGTCCAACAAATCAAATATGTAGGAACAATACCAATCATGAGAGCAATGTTGGGATACGTCTCACTGCTGTAAAGCTTTATCCCTCTACCAAGTTATGATCCATACACAAACTAGGTAATATTTAATTGACCACATCACGTTGCTCAACCGGGCATGCCTCAAAGTTCAAAAGGAGTCCCATCAGGATATCCACCAAATTCTAACAAATGTCAGCAACAATATAGTATGCATGGGTAGATGTATGACATTCCACCATATCAACCATGATATGTACCAAATTCATACCATCGAGCGGATTAACCGAAGGATAAAACTAAAATAAAAGATGCAAAGTGAAAATGGGGAGGGCTCTAACAGGTTTACTTGTTCATGGATGACATAGACAACTTCTATGAGGATGAACAACCTCAAGTAGAAGAAGAGTCCTCACTAGCCCCATAAATAATATATCGAGTTAAGCCACAATATTATGATAACACAAAATGGATAAATATGATGGTAAATGAGATATGGAACACAACATCCAACAATGTAACAATGAGATGTTGCAATATGGAAGGGGTGATAAAATCAATTGTTGAGCCTTTGCCATGACCCTAAAGGACAACACTACAATGGTTCAATATACTATGTTGTATAAAGTACTACTAGATTATTTGACTACATTTAAAAATCAATTTATAGGTTCAAATGAAATAAAAGAAGATGAGAAATACATATTCCATTGTAAGCAAAACGATAACGAGTGTATGAGGGCCTACACGAAAAGATTCACTGAGACAAAATAAAAGTTACAAGATTACCAAGATCTGGTTGCCATTGCAGCTTTCATATAAAAATTAAAACCAAAGGACTCTATCTGAGGTAATGATGATTTTTTTTTCGAGATCTGAGAGACAAGCTTGTATGGATCACCAAAAGGGATGAACTGGCCAAATAAAAAAAGATGAAAACAATCGATAATTAAATTGAATGCCTTTCGACAAACAAGAAGGATACCATGCACGAATTAGAACAAAAGATGAACAACCAAGAAACAATGACGTTTTGGTTTTGTCCAAATTAATAAAAAAAAATTCCAAAAGATAGCTACAATATGGGAAGTACCAGACGAACAACAAAGGGACCATTTATAGAACTAACAAAATCATTGGTGGTGATCTATACGAAAACTAAACATTCTATCAAGTACATCACACCTAGAAAGCTGTTCATACTAAAGGAGAACATATATATATATATATATATATATATTGTAAGTTCTACTGTGACATGCGTCACTTTAATAAAAATGGTGGATTTTTCAAGATCAAATTATGGTCTTCATAAATGAAGGAAATTTGAATGAATTTGTTAAAAAAACATGGGATGAGAAATGATGATGTTAAGGTAACAACGAAACACAAGTCTCAGCGACAACTCAACGGGATCTAGATACAAATGCCATAACCGAAGATTGACAAAAAAAGGAAGATGACTAACTGGACCCTGATTCAAATAAACAAAAAATATTAATAATTTCTCGAAGAGATCCATATTCTTGAATAACAAAAATATCGAGGAAGAGGTGCGCCGACAAAATAAGATAGTGTGTCAAGTGAAAACCTCCCCACACTTGTACATAAATACATACCCTTCTATATCATTCACAAATGATGATCTAAAAAGATTAGCCTCTTCTCATAGCGATGTAGTGTTGATCATAGTAAAGTTGGCTCGTATATAGAACAAGAGGGTGATAATAGAAACATGCAGCTCGACAAACATCCTATACCATGAAACATATGAAATAATAACAAAAGAACCGATAATGACCCAAAATCAGATAGTGTTGACATGATTCACAAGTGGAAATGTAGTAGTCCTAAGGGACTTAACTTTAACCATGTACTTGTAAGAATTCCACAAAATATAACATGTCTTTTTATCATATTGGATTTAGTGACCTCATACAATATAATTTTAAGTTAATCATAACGAGAACAAATTCATGCTATATTATCTAAAGTACAACAATGTATAAGATATCTTATAAATGGTATAATATCCATAATAAGAGGGAACAAATAAACAAGCAGAGAATGCTATGTAACATCTTTTGGTCTCAAACCTTAACAATATGAGAACAAGTGAGTTGTTTTAAAAGAAGTAGATGACTCTAGAGAAGGCCCTCGGTTCCTGAAGATTAGAAGGAGGCTGGTTGAATCTATTTGAGTTGGACGAATCAACGATGAACAAATGCTATGTAACATCTTTTGGTCTCAAACCTTAACAAAATGAGAAAAATTGATAGGGTCTGATATTTTTGAAAGATCATTATAACAAAATCCGAAGGGGTAATTCAGACATACTCTGCACTAAAATTTTGATGAACAATGGACCAAAGTGGACTATGACTTAGTTGTGTGCTACACCTTTCTAGTTTTGGGCTTTGGAAACCTTGAAATGGATCTGAGTCCAAGATCCAACCCGAATGTCCCATGGGTCACAAACCAAAATTATAAATACCTCAACCAACCACATTTAATAGATTGGATATTTTTTAGTAATCTTAAGTACAGGCACACACCTCTTTTATCTTTCAATATTTTACGTTAAAAGTTAATACCCTATTAAACACAAGACCAACAATATCATTTGATAAAAAATAATCCACACTAGTTTATACCCCATCATTCGAATGAGAATGACTTCTATTATTATCTCAAATATTATTGCTGAAATGTGGATTGAGTTTGTGAACTTTTGACATATAATGTATATCCTTACTTTTTTCTTTGCGTCTTTCATGATTATTGGCCAATGGTAACCTTGTTGATTTTTTTAATGAAGGCTTTATAACCGGAGTGAGAACCTCATTCTGTCTCATGTAACTCTTCCACTATGAAGATTGTTTCATTAATGCCTAAATATCTTAACAAGGGTTGTGATAGTTCTCTTTTGTATAATGTATATATTTCCCATGCATATGTTGCGGTTATTATTTTTATCTTTCTTGGATCAATTTCGATCTTTAGGTGGTATTCCTTGTACGAGGTGATTTTTTATTGGCGTCCGTCAATCTTCTTCCTATTATTCGCTTTCGATTATCATTATTACCCCTTCGGTCATGACCATTAAAAAATAATAGTTTGATAGAGTGATTAATGGTTTTTCTTGTAATATTATGCATGTCATTAAGGATGTAGAGGCCAAAGAAGCTAATGCCTCATCGATTGCATTTTGTGCTATTGGAACTTGTTTGTATTCGATATTCTTGAATTAAGAGGCACAGCCTTATAGTTTCTTTAAGTATTATATAATGTTATCATTTTGTTGCTTCAGTATGACCTATCATTTGACCTAAGTACTAATTGAGAATCGGTTAGAAATAATACCTTTTTTCTATGTACATTTTCCCAACCGAAGTCCTACAATATCAGCCTCTTATTATGATTCATTATTTGATGCTGGGAATCCAAACGGAATGGACTGGTTTAAAATATCACCAGCTCGGGAAACAAGTTGTATCCCTGCACCTGAGCCTTGATTTTTACTTCCTCCATCACTTATGACGATCGGTCTTCCTGATTGAACTTTCATTAAGAATTCAGCTAACACTTGTGCCTTTATTGTTGTTTTAAGTTTGAAATTGATATCATAATCCCTTAATTCTACTAATCACTTGGTCAATCTTCACGAGACGTCAGGATTTTGCAACTACTATGATCAAAGGAGGCTGGTTGAATCTATCTGAGTTGTAAAAAGAAAGGAAAGAAGCAAGAATCGTTTTTGGGCTCCCTGCTTTTCCTGGTTGAGTAATTAGCAAAACAGTACCGAAACTGAACAAGAGTTCATCTTCCTCCAAAATCTCGGTAATTAGAATAAATCCTTTTGTTCCAACTTCATCTACCCTAGATCCTGAATCTTTTGTTCAAATACCTGCAAAGTCTTTCTCCAAAGATAAAATAGTTTCAAGTGTCAAGAAACCCTCGCCATTCATCGTTGTGGGGTCAGATTCTGAAAACATTACACCGCAAAGAGTTACTTGACTCTCCAAGGCGAAAATTACCCATCCATCCTCAAAGAATGTTAGCTCAGGGGTGATAGAAACGTTTTCCCAACTCTCTTTGGATCTGAACCCATCACTTCCTCATAATGAATCTACTCAAACTAAAAAAGAAGCTAAAGGTGCTAAGTCAATCGGTTAACGACCAAGTATCATGGAGGAAAAAATAGAAGAATGTGAGGTTGATACCCCACTGGAGACATCCGAAAATATTGAGATACCACAACAGTTCGGACTACTAGAGGAAAGGTGGGGATGGCAAACACCTAAGCACTTCCAGAGTGCTTGGAGGGAAAAGTAGGGCCCAACTTCTTCAAGGTTAGTGTGAAATACTTATTGGTCCTTCATAAAATCTCGTATGTGTATACACATACTCCTGAGTTGGATATGATTAGGAGAAAATTGGGATTCTGGAGTTTGTTAAGGTGAGGATCCCCATCCCTCCAGAAACTACGATGGATTGTAAAGTTAGGGTAAAAATAGTATACACTGAGGTGTTTAACTAGGGTCTTTGTTTCCTCTTAGATCCATAAGTAGTAAGGTATTTTCATCTGATAAAGCTTTGCCCAACCCAACAGAATCCCAATGCATGGTACACTCTACTGGCTAGCATTATTTCTTCAAGATTGTAAAAAATTCCAATGTCCATGGAGTAATTTGCTGTCGTGGCTAGCTTGTGTAGGAATCACCATATCCTTTTCTATTATTACAATACAGGGAACAATTATAAAGTTGTTAACGATTTGTTAGAGGCAAAGAAACCATAGAGGACACATTTTCTCTACATAAGCGGGGCTTGGGACAATGGAAAAAAGATAACCACCAAAGGAAATCCAAGCCAATTGACCTAATACCGGAAGAGCTTAGGTTACTTCTGTTCGGATTTTTTACTAGTATTTAGATTCTATTTTGTTATACCGAACTGACTGTTGTGTCTATTCTGTAGTATTTTTAAAAAACAATCAGAGCACATGGAGGCTGGTAAGACCACCTTCACCATATAAAACCAATGGTCCTCAGAGAAGTGGGGTCTTGGCTTCCACAACTTTTCACTGCTGGAAACATGGTAAGAGCTCACTTGTGGAGCACAAGTGGAATCAGGGAGCTTACTTGCAAACAACTTACTACTACCCATTCATCGGAGGTCATTCTCAAAAAAACTGATTAAAAGGACGGTAAACTCTACTTGCCAGCCCAGAATAAATCCCTTAGTCATCTGGACAAGATAAAAAAGAAGGAGAAGAAAAATGAGAAAGTTAACCCATCGCATCAAATTCATGGAATGGGTTGTTTTAGATAACAGTGGGTGAAACCAAAGGATCAAAACATCCACCTCAAATTAAGAAAAAAAGTCATAAGAGACGCACAGAGGATAGTGACCAAAGGGTTGGGATAAAGAAAACGGTCACTCTAGGGTCATAGACAATACTTCGGCCTACAGCTGTTCCTCCTACTCTTCCAACTAAAGTTCCTTCAAAAGAAAATGTTCAAGTTGATCCTCTTTCTCTGGTGTTTCCTGCAACCGATCAGCCTACCATTGATGGTGACATTAATCTGGAAGACCTAGGTAACATGTGATGAGTCCGGATTCTGTCACCACACTTTATGGGAACCGGACAGGGTCAACTCGGACAATGACCACCTCATCGGACAGGGGCAGTTCGGACAACTATCATCCACTGAACTATCCGGACAGAACTAAAGTACTTAAAACCTAATCACTTTTTGACTAAGCTGCCTATTTACTTACTTAGAACTAATGGGTCTTTAAACTCGACCCGAATCCATTAAACTCGACCCGAAAGCCCATGTAGCCCAAATATGAGGGTATAAATACCCAACCACCAACATTAAATGAGGGTAATTAAAATAAAATACAACCAGGCAGCTCAATTCTCCCTCTACATTATACCCAAACATTAAATACTCACAAAACTCTAGAAAAAAGTTACAAACTTACCCTCAAACAAAAATAAACCACATCAAATTGGCGACCACAGTGGGAGTGCAGACGGTTCCTGAATCTAGCATTCAAAACCATCAGAAAAACCAGTCCGAATGAATCTGGACGCCCCAGAAGTACCACCAGCTTTGCTTGAAGTGGTGGGAGAAAATGATGAGTATACCATCAAGGAGCGTGATAGATTAAAAGGTGAGATAAAAGCCCTGAGGGAAGAGAGGGAAAAGATGGGCATGAAAGAAAAGTCAAAGGCATCAGTTGCTCATCATACTGACGACCCTAGAAAGCATTAGCCTTTGAAAACCCATGTGAGTACGAAGAAGAATCATGCTAGCTCTAAAACGTCTCACCGGTCTAGGCCAGTGGAGAGCTCTGATTCAGACTCAGAATCTTCCAGTAGCTCCTCGGGCGAAGATGAAGTTGAAGAATCTTTGTCATCCAGCAGTGATGATGGTCGATCTAAAAAGAAACAGAAGTTGGTAAAGAAGTATTCAAGAAAAAGGGACAAACATGGAAAGTTGAAAGATCATATAGGCAAAGGGCCATCTCATAGCCGGAGACACATTGACCGGATGTTGGTGGATCCTTTTGCCTTCCATGATGAGCCAGGTATCTTTGCAACTCCTAACGAGGATACCGTTTTCAGTTGAGGCCGAAATTGGAGACAATCTCCTCTGTCTTCTAAGATCCTGTCCGGGAACCTCCCCAAGAGGTTTGATAGTACAAAAATTGAAAAATACGATGACAGTAAAGACCCGGACAATCACTTGGAACAATTCAAAAAATTTATGATGAATTTCGATGATGATGACAAGTTGCTTTGTAGAGCATTCTCTCAATCCTTTACGGGAAGCGCCCTTAAGTGGTATAGCAGCCTACCACAGGGGTGCATCCAAAATTTCGATACCTTTTGGGTGGCCTTCCGGAGGCAGTTTGTTGGAAGTAATGAGGTGAAGGGAAATGAAGATACAACTATCCATTATGCCCAAGAACCGAATGAGTCTCTGAAGGAATATATAAGTCGCTTTTTAAACACTAAAAATAGGCTGGCTGATTGCTTCGAGCAAGTAGCAATAGCTTCTTTAAGCCAGGGCTTGAACCTTGAAAATTTGGCTGATTCAGTGACCAGAAAAAGGCCATGACATGGGGAGGTCTACTGAATCAGGTTGGAAAGCAAATTAATGTGGATGAAACAAAAAAACTAGGGTGCACATGCAGGTTAGGACTGCCCCGGCTGCACCAAACCCCAACCAAAATCAGTCCGGAAGCAAGGCTAGGGAGGTCGGGCAAGGTCATAATAGAGCCAAGGCTCAGTCCCAGCCAGCTGCGCCTGCCCAGAGTCAGCAATCTAGAAATAATAGAGGGTCTTGGGTTCAACCGGAGTGTTTTGATGAATTAAAAAAAAGTTTAGCCACCATTTATGACAAAACAAAGGAAGAAGTGCACTATAGAAGGCCGGCTGCGCTACAATCTCCTAAGGAGCTTCGTAACAATTATTTCTGTCAGTATCATAATGATACTGGCCATACCACAGAGGATTTTATTGCTTTAAAGCAAGAAGTCCAGAATTTAATTGAAAGAGGAAAGTTGGGAGCATATGTTAAAAGAATAGGAGGAAATAGGCTTGATAATGTTCATCGGGCTGGTCCAAATAATGCAGGCACATCCGCTCCGGTGGGAGCTATGGTGATTTTTGAAAGATTCGATGTAGAGTCAGAGTACTTGGATCCTGATCCAACTCGAAACAGAGTGGGTGCCATTGAGGAACGTTGTAAAACAGTGTCCGAGCTTATTAACTATTTTGAGTCACTCACAATTTTCGGAGGGGATACCATGACAGCACCCACTGCTTCTTCAAGGAAGAGGCATGTTCATACTTTAGCTACCCAACTAGAGGGAGGCATGACTTCCTATCAATCACAGATTCCATTCCCTTTTATTGTTTTCGATGAGGATGACTTAAGGGATATAGTGGGTCCTCATGAAGATGCTGTTGTCATAGGAGCATCCATTAAGGGAAATGACAAAAGATGAATTTTGGTTGATACTGGGAGTTCGGCCAATATCCTCTTTTTAACTTCCTACAAAAAGATGAAAAATCTTGCGGTAATTCAGCGTTCGAACAGATCAATTGTTGGTTTCACTGGAAGCTCAGCAGATGTGATCGGGGAGTTCAAAGAGGAAGTTATGTTGGACAGGGCCCTTTTAAGAAGATGGTTAGAATACAGTTTGTCGTAGTTGACTGTCCCACTTTCTATAATGCTATTCTAGGGAGGTCTTGGCTCTCTAGGATGCATGTAGTGGCCTCAACAGTCCATTAATGTTTGAAATATGTTGTGCAAGGACAAGTGGGAGTTGTTCAGAGCAGCCAAAAGATAGCAAGAGAGTGTTATGCAACAACACTGGCTCTTCGGACGTTGGGGGCAGTTCGTATCAATGAAGAATAGATGTTTGAGGGGCTTTCTGGGGGTGAGGGTGAAATTGATGACCCCAGAGAGACCCTTGAAATTTTAATACCAGTCGAAGAAGTCGAAACACATTGTTTGGAAGAAGGAAAAAATGTCAAGATGTGATCCAAAATGACATCGGAACTAAAGGGTAAGATGTTGAAGATCTTAAAAGACCATCAGCATGTTTTTGCTTGGTGCAATGCTGATGTTACCGGAGTACCAGCAGATGTTATATCACACCACCTGTCCATCCGAAGAGACATAGCACCTGTGGTACAAAAGAGAAGAGCTTTTTCCAAGGAAAAGGCTGATGTTATCGTTCAAGAAGTCGACAGGCTTACTAAAATGGGGCACATAAAGGAGTCTCAGTATCCTTTATGGACAGCCAATCCGGTCTTGGTAAAAAAGAAAAATGGCAAGTGGCGTATGTGTATTGATTTTACAGACCTTAACAGAGCTTGCCCAAAGGATTTGTACCCGGTTCCCCGGATTGATCAGCTGGTGGATTCCACATCTGGGAACAAGCTGCTGTCTTTCATGGATGCCTTCTCCGGATACAATCAGAGTCAAGTTGATCCGAAGGACCAGGAGCATACTACGTTTGTTACTGATAGGGGCCTTCATTGTTACAAGGTGGTGCCATTTGGGTTAAAAAATCCTGGGGCTACTTATCAGAGGTTAGAAAACAAAGCCTTTGCTAATCAAATTGGAAGAAATATGGAAGTATACATCGACGATATGATGGTAAAAAGTATGGACGAAGAGCTACACTTAACAGATCTCCAAGAAACTTTTGTTAACTTAGTAAAAGTAAATTTGAAGCTAAATCCAGAGAAGTGTGTGTTCGGAGTACAGTCCGGTAAATTCCTGGGATATATCATAAGTGAGCAAGGGATACAGCCTGATCCGGAACAGCTTAATGCTTTACTCCAAATGGAGCCTCCCCGGAATATAAAAGAAGTACAAAGGTTGACTGAGAGGTTGGCTGCGTTAAATCGATTCATTTCAAGGTCTTCGGACAGGTGTGCCCCGTTCTTTCAAACTTTAAAAGGTGCAAAGGGATTCGACTGGACTTCACAATGTGATAAGGCTTTTAATGAAATTAAAAAACATATGTCCTCCCCCAAGACTTTATATAAACTTGTTGATGGAGAAACTCTTTTCATATACTTGGCAGTTTCCAGTTGTGCCATAAGTGCTGTATTGGTGAGGGAGGTGGATAATTATCCCCGTCCAGTATATTACATCAGCAAAAGCTTGATAGATGCAGAAAAACGCTATCTAAACCTTGAAAAAATAATATTAGCCTTGATTGCTGTTCGAGGAGCAAAATCAATATCGAAGTCCCCCAGTTCCACTGACCACTTAGTCATTCTACTCGAAATATCTGCCTTTTGAAGAACGTTTTTCAGGCTCATCCTATTATCGTCCGGACATCCTATCCCCTGAAAAACGTTCTTCAAAAGGCAGATATTTCGAGTAGAATGACTAAGTGGTCAGTGGAACTGGGGGACTTCGATATTGATTTTGCTCCTCGAACAGCAATCAAAGCCTAGCCTGTGGCTGATTTCTTAGTTGAATTCCATTCAGATATGGATACAGAGCAAACAACTGATGTGAAAGATAAAAAGGTCTGGGTCGTCCGGACTGATGGTGGATCAAGTACTATGGGGTGTGGTGCAGGGGTATGCTTGACCTCTCCGTATGGTGACAAAATGTACCAAGCTATATGTTTTGCTTTTAGGGCTTCTAATAATGAGTCAGAATATGAAGCTGCCATAGCTGGTTTAAAATTAGCTCTTATTTGTGGAGCCAAAAGGGTCACGTTGATGAGTGATTCCCAGCTTCTTATCCATAATGCGCAAGGTCAATCTGAAGCAAAAAAGGATCAGCTAATAAAATACTTACTTCTTCTCAAAGATATGGCACTTAAGTTCAAGAGTATTGTTTATGAGCACATACCCCGAACAGAAAATGAACTAGCAGACTCATTGGCAACCATAGCCTATACTGAATCATATCCTTGGATGCATGTGCTGGAGTGCCCTTCCATTCAACTCAAGATGGGTGAGGAGGAAGAAAGCTTCAATATACAGGTGAAACAACCCCAAGATTGGAGGTTTCGTCTTCTTCAATATATATCCGATGGCATCTTGCCTCCGGATAAGTCAATAACAAGAAAAGTAAAATACAAGGCTCGTGGTTTTATCATATTAAGAGATGTTCTTTATAAGAAGTCTTACAGTAAACCCCTCTTACGATGTTTGGGGGATGATGAATCTTAAATTGTGCTCTCCGAATTGTATGATGGTGAGGGATCAGCTCACTGTGGATTCAAGGCTCTAACAAGGAGAGTTTTGTTGGCTGGTTATTATTGGTCCTCTATAATGCAAGATGCTAAGGAGCTGGTGATGAGGTGTGACCCATGCCAGAGATATAGCAATGAAATTCATATCCCAGCCATCCCTTTGGATTCAATTTCTGAGCCTATACCTTTTCCTCGATGGGGGTTGGATTTGGTGGGACCTCTACCTATGGCATCCGGAGGACGCAGGACAATAATCGTTACCATTGATTATTTTTCGAAGTGGATCGAAGCAGCTCCATTGGCAGGAACAACATCAAAAGCTGTCATAAAATTCATTTTATCCAATATCTATTGCAGATTTGGAATTCCACGGAAGATAACAACAGACAATGGGCCACAGTTCGACAACAAGGAAATGGAGAGTTTCTGTGCCTCTAAAGGTATACAACATTATTTCTCTTCACCTTTCCACCCACAAGCAAATAGTTAAGTTGAGGTGGCTAACAGAACTATACTGTCCGGTTTGAATAAAAATTTAGAAGGGGCTGCTGGAAAATGGCCCAGTTATTTGCAAGAAGTTCTGTGGGCTTACCGGACTACACCGGGGGCTGCGACACAAGAGTCACCTTTTGCTTTGGTATATGGGATGGATTCCATAGCTCCCATAGAAGCAACTCTCCCTTCATTTCGAGTTCATAATTTCTCCGAACATGCTAACGAGGGGGCTATCCGAGGTCAACTTAAATTGATAGAGGAAAGAAGAGTTAAGGCTCACCTTAGAGCTGTGCACTATCAAGGTTTGATGAGAATCAGGTTTGCTTCTAAAATCAAGAGAAGTGATTTTCAACCGGAGGATAAGGTGTTGAGAAATGTTTTTCTACACACTAAAGAGAGGCAGTTCGGTAAATTGGATCCAACTTGGGAAGGACCCTATGCGGTCATTGAAAAGCTTAAGCCTGGAACATACCGGCTCCAAGACAAAGAAGGAAGAATTTTGAACCACCCTTGGAATATTGAACACCTCCGGTTGTACTTGGAATAGAAACTATGTAAATATTTACTTGTTTAAAAATCCATGTAAATATTTGGGGGCATACTCTTTCCTACCCTGGTGGCGCGGGGAGGTTTTAATGAGGTGTCCGGGCTTTTTATAAAATTTGATGCCTTCTTAAAAATTCGGAGTATTTTTACTTATTAGTTCATGGTCAAATTTTTATTTAAATACAGGCCGGCTTAAATTAAAGGAGTGATGACTACTTAAACATTTGTCATCGGAGAATTTAAACACTCTCACTTTAGAATGTCTATGAAATAACTAAGGGCTATTTAAACATTAGCCACCGAAATTGAACTATAAGAGAATGCAAGAATTGTGCAAAGTAAAGATATCCATTGAAACAACCGAAGTGCCTTGGACATCCAAGGACTTTAATTTGTCAATCAAAACAAAAGATCTATCCGATCAAACACCGGACACAGTTATAAAAATGCCTTGGCCTTCCAAGGACTTTAGTTCAATCAAAACAAAAGGTGAAAAAATAACTGATACTCTAAGACTAAGCCTTTGAAGATGGCTCAACCTCGCTCGTCTTCTTCTTCTTGAGATCATCATTTCCCTCATCTGGACTCTCCCCGGTGTTCTCCTCTTCATCGGATCAGTCAGCACTAGAATAATCATGCTTGTCTCCATCAGCCATTGTGTGGAAGGGAAGGTCGGGGTACTTTACAAAAGTCCATAAGTCTCCCAGATTCCTCTTCGGAAACTTCTCATGAAAGAGTAGAACCATGTCCGACTTCACTTTGGCATATATTTCCTCCTGAGTGTCTATTACATTGTTGGCATAAGCATCAATCTTGGCTTGGATTTTTGCCTCTTGCTCCCTTAGCAGATCGGCTTTTTCCTCTGAAGCCTTGGACACCGAGTCTTCGAGTGCAATCTTGTCATTGGTCAAAGTATGAATGACTTGGTCCTTGGCCTTTATCTCCTCTTTCGAAGAAGATAGATCTTTCTCCAACCCGGACTGCTTCACCAGGAGGTCTTTGATAGTATCTTCTAGGGTAGCTACCTTTGTGGCCCAACCCTCCTGGTTCTTCTTTAACTCCTCATTTTATCTCTTCAAAACATCATCATTTTGGGTGGCAATGAGGAGGTCATTGGACAATGTCTCCTTGTCAGAATTAAGGGCAGTAATGATTGCTGACGGACCTCATACTTGTTTCTCCAAGTATTACTCAATATAGAGTGAGTTATCACATCTCTTTCACTTGAAACGGTGAAAGTTTTACCATTGAAGGTAATGGTGTTCGAAGTGCTCGGAGGGAGGTAGGGCCCAGCAAAGTCATCTATGGGGAGGTTTTCAAAATAGTCACCAAGTCCCTCAAGCCCTGTAATGTCAACACCGTCAATACTGATGTCTCCTCCTCCAACTTCATCGGTTTGAAAGTCCTCAGGGATCTCTTCTGCTCTTGTTGGATCAGTAGGGTCAACATGAGGGAGGGGCTCCGGTGGCCGGAGAGAAAGAAAGTTCATCACCTTTGGAGGTCTTTTTCTTCTTGGCCTCCATGTCCTTGCTTTCTGCTTCCCATTTCCTATCTCTCTTAGGAACCCTTGGAGGTTTTGGAGATCCTGCCTCTTCCCTAGTGCTCTCATGCTTCACTGCTTCAAGAAGAGCAGCATCGATCTGACTTGGAACTAGCCCCTCTTGGTTAGTTGGAGCAGTTTCCGCCGCTTCGGTAGGGTTAGCTTCAACCACACTCTTCTTGCCCTTCTCTTTTTTTTCCTTTTATTTTACTTGGGGCCTTGGCTCGACCAAGAAAATACAGTGACCCGTCCGATGCGTGTGTTCTTTTAAGGACTACCTCCGGAGGCGGTGGAGTAGTAAGTTCCTCCCAGGATAAGTTCCTCCGGTCAGTAGTGTTCCAGAGGTGGGACCTTACAAGATTGCCTCCAGTAAAGGCGTTGTGGAAGCAATTTCCCCACTTTTCAGCAGCGCAAGTGTTGATCTTGGTGCAAGTGATCTGTCTAGCCTTTAAGTGATCATTGAAGTCTTTAGGCAGCACTGTCAAGAAACAAAGAAAAATAAAAGGCAAGTTAGATAAACAAATTTATAAAGAATGAAGATGAGAATTAGAGATGGGACTCTTACCATCACTTCGCCATATGCTGGTGAGGAGACTTGGATTGGAATCCCCCACTTTGTTCGCATCTGACCCAGTTCGGCTGTGTGGATAAAGGCATAATTAATTTTTTGCAAAGCAAGTAAATACTTAACACTAACCTTGTGGAAACAAGGTCCCACTTTTCCCTCAAGGATCTCCGACAGATCTGGATGCCTTAGGCATAGCTTAAATTTGCCTTTATCCTTCTTAGCAGCACCAACATCACTCGTTTGTCCCGAGACTTCGGACTCAAACGGAGCCTCTTCAATAGAATCCTCCATTACATCCTTCATTACCAAGGAGGGGTTTTCAGTTTTTTAGGGTGAGGGGAGTTAGAGATTGGCTCAGCATGCCCTCCAGATTGTTGGTTTTCACTAGCTTCTTGTACTCTGGCCTCCGGCTGGGGCTCAGCTGCAGTAGATTCTTTCCGGAGACTTGATCTAGATGCCTCCGGTCCGGACAACTTGTCCTTAGGAATTTTCATGGGTGCCTCTGACCCTGTCTTGCTACCCTTGGCCCCTGATTTGGAAGGTGTAACTTTCTGAGTCTGCCCTCTTACCATGCGACCTCTCCTCCGATCAACTAACTTATTTGGAGAGACATCTGCATCTGAACCCATGGCGATAAATGGAGAAGGATTCTTAAAACTAGTAACTGTTTGCCCTGGTTCAACAGTGGGCTCTGATTCCCGAACCGACAAGCCTGAAACGATAGTTTAGAGGTTGGTTTGAAACAATCTCCTCGGTTTAACGCTTTTAGTTGAAGAAGAGCCCTGGTCAGGCTCTGTGTTTGGAATTACTGGTGTGTCGACAGGGGAAGTAGGAAGGCCTGCAGCAATGCGCCTTTCTCGTTCAACCTTTTGGGCCTTTTCTAACTCTGATAGATTAAGCCACCCGCCTTTGATTAAAGCGTTCCTAGCTGTGAACATAAACTCACAACCGAAAATAAGTATTTGTTTTTGAGAGAGAAAGCTCTGAAATTTAGCAAAGTAAGGATGAAGAGGATGATAAAACAGTAAAGGAATGATTAATTTATAGTAAACACACAAAAAGATGCTTTGATACCTCGGAGAATTCGAAAGGGTTGCAATGATTAAAGAACGGCGCTGATGTCATCTTCATTAAATGAAGAGGTTACTTTTTTGAGAAGGTGGGAGCGCTATTCTAGGTGAAAAAACGGCTGAAGTGACGAACCAGAAAGAGACACGTGTCACACGAACTCTGGCAAGAAACCGTTTGGTTTTCAAGAACTTTTTCAGTTCGGATAAAACTATAACACAGTTCGAAGAACCTGTCCGGATGTAGCTGTCACCAGCAACAGATTTTTTGTTTTAGATCTTGCCAAAGGTTTTTGAACACCACCTAAAAAAGGGGCTACTGATGAGTCCGGATTCTGTCACCATACTTCATGGGAACCAGACAGGGTCAACTCGGACAATGACCACCTCATCGGACAGGGGCAGTTCGGACAACTATCTTCCACTGAACTATCCGGACATAACTAAAGTACTTAAAACCTAATCACTTTTTGACTAAGCTGCCTATTTAATTACTTAAAACTAATGGGTCTTTAAACTCGACCCGAATCCATTAAACTCGACCCGAAAGCCCATGTAGCCCAAATATGAGGGTATAAATACCCAACCACCAACATTAAATGAGGGTAATAAAAATAAAATACAACCATGAAGCTCAATTCTCCCTCTACGTTCTATCCAAACATTAAATACTCACAAAATTCCACAAAACTCTAGAAAAAAGTTACAAACTTACCCTCAAACAAAAATAAACCACATCAATCTTGAAATAAATCGATTCAATGCAGCCAATTGCCCGGTCAGTCTTTGACTTCTTTAGTTTTCCGAGGGGGATCCATGGCTAATAAAGCATTTAATTGATCTGGATCGGCATGAACCCCATTTTCACTTATGGCATATCCTAGAAACTTTCCATATCAGACTCTGAAAGTACATTTCTCAGGGTTTAACTTCAAGTTGATAGCATCTAAGTTAAAAAAACGTTTCTTGAAGATCAGATATGTGATCTTCTTCCTTGATTCTCTTAACTAGCATGTCATCTATGTATATTTCCATATTTCTGCCAATTTGGCTAACAAATGTTTAATTTACCAACCGCTGATAAGTAGCTCCAGCATTATGCAAACTAAATGACAACAAAGCAATGAAGCCCTTTATCAGAAATAAAGTAGTATAGTCCTGATCGTTCCCATTTACCTGTATCCGATTATACCCTGAAAAAAGCATCCACAAAGGATAACAACTTGTAGCCTGACGTATAATCCACTAAGTGATCTATACGAGGTATTGGAAAAGGATCTTTAGGAAATGCTCTTTTAAGATTAGTGAAGTCAATACACATGCACCATTTTCCATATTTTTTTCATGACCAAAACGGGATTAGCTGTCCACAAAGGGTATTGAGACTCTTTGATATGGCCCATCTTGGTTAGCCGATCAACTTTTTGCACTATCACATTGGCATTTTATTTGGAAAAAAATCCTCATTCTTTATACTAATGGTCCAACATCAGATCAGATTGATAATTTGTGGCATATTACCTCGGCTGATACTCCAGTCACATCATCATTGCACCATGCAAACACGTGTAAATTTTTAGATAAAAATGACAATAACTTTTGTTTCAGACTCAATTGAAATTTAGTTCCAATCCTAACACTTTTTGCCTTTCCAGATAATGGATTTCAACTTCTTCAATTGGTATTACAGCAGTGAGAGGCTCCCTCGGATCATGTATTTAATTCTTATTAGTGGAAGGCTCCATTGGTTGCTATTCCTTGTTAAACTTAACTGCCTCCAATGACTTTGAGGAAAGGGCTTTCGCATAGCACTCCCTAGCAACTTTCAAGCTGCTTCGTACAATATCCACCTTTCCTTCCACAACATATTTTAAACATTGGTGGACATCATAGGCCACAACATGCATATTAGAGAGCCAATATCTTCCGAATATGCGTTGTAGGATGTTGGGTAATCAACCACAACGAATAACACTCTTACAATTTTTTAAATGGTCATTTTCCCATTAGTACTTCGTCTTCGAATTCACCGATGACATCGACCGAACTCCCAGTAACCCTACAATAGTTCTGTTTGATCGCTGGATAACTGAGGGATTCTTCAATTGTCTATATGCAGTTAGAAATAACACATTTGCCGAACTATAATGTCAATTAGGATTCATCGTTTGTCATTTACCCCAATTGATGCTCCTATTACCACAACATCTTTGTGTGGACCCGCTATATCTCTTAAGTCGTCTTCATCAAACACTATAAAAAGAGTAGGAGATTGGTAAATGTGTGCGTATATTTTTCTTTCTAACTGAGTAGTCAAACTGTTGACATGAATTTTCTTCAACAACTTGAGAGTGTTGTTGCAGTGTCTCTTCCAAATACAGTTAATGATTAAAAACAATTTACCAGATCGAAAACTGTGAAAAATTCCTCCACTATTACCCCCACTTGATTCCGATCTGGATCAAGGTCAAGACATTCAGTATCCACATCAATTCTTTTAACAATCATCATGGCACCCTCCTGTCTGGATGTCCCTATAAGGGTTGATGAAGTTGTTCCGGGGTTATTGGTATTGGATTAAGTGTTGTCTGGTCTACTAGTCCCTTGTCTTTTAACAAAAGCACCAAATTTTCCCCTCTCAATGAGATTCTGAACTTCTTGTTTTAATGCTATACAATCATGTGTATCATGACCCACATCATTGTGATGCACATCATTCTTATTTTTATCATATATTGTTGCTACACTTTCTCCCAACTTAGCAAACCATTCAGGTTGAACCCAAGGGCCTCTCTTCCTTCTAACCTACTTGTTTTGATTGGACTGATTTTGTCTGGACCGATGTGATCCCTGTCTAGATTCTTTTGACTTGTAATCAAAAATAGGCTGGGATTGAGTTTTCACTTGATGAATTGATGTTGTAGTAACAGATCTGCTCTGACGAGGCACTCCAGACTTCTTAGTTTCTTCAACCGTGATCTATTTTCTAACTTGATTTAACGGCCTTCCAAAAGTCAATTCTTTTTTCCGGGTTACTGAATCAGCTAAATTGCTCGGTTTCAAACCTTATCTTAAAGAGTAAATTTCCACATGTTCAAAACAATCAGCGAGCCTATTCTTGGTGTTCACAAACATACTAATATACGCTTTTAAAGATTCATTCGGCTCATGAGAATAATGAATAATAGTACAAAATTCCCTTTATGCTCATTGCTTCCAACAAATTTTCTTTATAATGCCATCCAGAACATGTCAAAACTCTTTATAGATCCATGGGTGAGACTATTGTATCTCTTAAAGTCACTTGCATTAAACATTTGTGAGAAATCCCTACAAAATAGTTTTTCATCATCATCAAAGTTCATCATAAATTTTTTAAATTGTGCGAGATGGTTGTCTGGATCTTTACTTTCATCTTACTTTTCCATCTTTGAGCTATCAAATCATTTGGGAAGATGTCCAGAGAGTATTTTCGAGAACACTGGTGATTATCTCCAATTTTGGCTACGGGTAAATACAGTATCTTCATCGGGTGTAGCAAAGATACCTAGTTCAGATTAAATATCAAATGGATCAAACAGTAGATGATCAACGTGTTGATCAGCCGAACCCTTTATTTTTCCCTCGTACTTGTTTTTTTTATTCTGCCTATTTTGTCCTTTTTTCTTGAATGCTTCTTGGTGAGCCTTAATTTCTTCTTTAGGCGGCCCTCATCACTAAATGATGAAAGTGACTTTTCAAGGTTTGAGTCATCTAACGAACTGTCCGAAGACCCTGAGGTTGTACTTAAAACTCGTTTAGAACGATGTGTTTTTTTTAGAGCTGACATAAGTCTTTATGGAGAGCTCATTGCCATGAGGCTCATCTATAGGGTGGAGTTCGAACGCATCAGAATTTTCTTTCACTCATTTTTAGCTTTCTTTTGGACCTTTAAAGCTTCAATTGCAGCCCTTAATTGATCACGTTCGTCTTACATGAACGGTCTTTCATCTGGATTGTGACAAAGGATATTGTCATGGGTAACTCCTTTACCTCCTGGAAATGGAGCCTCAACCCCTAGAGGTGGAACATCTTGTATTTTAAGATCCATGCCTTAATGATATCCGAACTATTCTTCCTACTAAATGGTTTTGAATTTGTTATACAGGTACCGTCGCCTCCCATTATGGTCGCCAGTTTAGTATGGATTATTTCTGATCAAAGGGTATTTTTGGTCTTGTGTTTAATAGGGAATTAACTTTTAACGTAGAAGATAAAAAGATAAAAGAGGTTTGTGCTTGTAGTTAAGATTATTAGAAAAATTCGAAGTTATTAAATGTGGTTGGTTGGGGTATTTATACTCTAGGTTTGTGACCCATGAGCCGTTTGGGCTAGATTTTGGACTCAGATCCATCTCAAGGTTTCCAAAGCCCAAAACCAGAAAGGTTTAGCACACAACTGAGTCATAGTCCACTTCGGTCTATTGTTCATCAAATTTTTAATGTCGAGTATGTCCGAATTACCCCTTCAGATTTTGTCCTAATGGTCTTCCAAAAATATTCGACCCTATCATAGATATTGTGGGACCATTCTTCATGGCTTATAGAGGAAGAAAATATCTGATTTTCATTGTATATTATGTCTCCAACTAGGTAGAAAAAAATACAGCGTAATAATAACGAAAATAAAGGTCATTTTCATTTTTAAAACGCTATATGTTGATAGAATGGTATTCCAAGACTTATCACCATCGATAATGGAACACAGTTTCAAAATGATAAAGCCACACAATACTACTCATAGAAGAGAATTAAACAAATATTATATGCTCATTTCATCCTCAAACAAACAGGAAAATCTAAATGACTAACAAAATGACAATTGAATGTATCAATAAGATGTTGGATGAACTACCATGAAGTTGGCTGAAGACCTTACAAGACTTTATATGGTCATACCAGAAAACATCAAGAACTGTGATAGAAGAAACACCATTTCCTATGGTATATATGCATGAAGTCAATAGTGCCAACAAAAATATTAATGCAATCTTACAGGATCATAACATATAAAAAAATGATCAAAATAGAAGACTATCGATCAACCTAGTCGAATAAAGAAAGATCAATGCACACTCTTATTCAAAGCATAATAAGACACTAATGAGGAATATATATTATTCTAAAATTTGGTTTATGAGTTTCTAACTAGGAAACAAAGTGATGATAAAATTATTTCAATGCACATAAGAAAGCAGACTTCAAAATCTAAACCCAACATGTGAACTATCATTTACGATCAAAGAAAAAATAAATTCAGAAACCTACATGTTGCTAGATGAACATGGTAACCAAATCTGGTATCCCTGGAATATAGAGTATTTGAAACTTTATAATAGTCATGTGGACTAAAAAACTTGTAACTTACTACTCATGTAAATCATATTTATTAAATCACAAGAATGTACGTTTTAATTCCTTGGTGGCACGCGAAAGTTATAATGATACATTCAATACTAATAAAATACTTTTATTGCCAAAATATTGATAATGTTTTATTTCATATAGCGCAAATAACACATAGTATTACGAAATAAAAACTGTAAAGAAAAAATAACCTTTGAAGAATGTCAAAGGGTATACTATAAAAAATAATGGTAAGAAAAAAATGCATTACCAAGTTATGATGCAAAAGAATATGACGCGTGAAAAATATACCTCAGAATAACTTAGATAAAAAAATATCTAAAAAATAAAAAAATAAATGTAAATAAAAACACAAAAATCAATGAAGTGCTTAAGGATGAACCAAAACTCCAATAAAATATGAATACTTTGGAGGGTAAAACAATCCTAAAATGGATTAAAACAATAAGGACTATGTGTCATCAATCATAATAAGGGATCACAACAAAGAGATAGATAGCTGAGATATAATCTATATAGTCTAAAGCTACGTTTGCTTAAAAGGAATAGAAAACCTATGTTAGAGAGTCTTACACCCTGGACATACTTGGAAAACTCTAGAAGAATCCAAGTACAAAAGTCGTCATGTTCTAAAAAACTAATTCTCGGTCTATTATGCATGATCAACTAGTAGAAAAATAAAGAATGCAAAACGTGTCATAGAAAAAAACAATCATTTAAGAAAAATCTAAACAAATATTCGAAAAAATGTTACAAAATATATATTGCTAAAACGATAATTATAAAAATGAGAAAATAAAAAAATTAATATAAAAGATACAAATTATATATATATATATATATATATATATATATATATATATGAGCAAAAAATTATGAAGTAACAATATTGGTTAATATGGCACAGTCTGTTTCAAACGGATCATTACGTAAACTACTCCCCTCTTTTATTTCAAAACATTCAGAAGCAATTTGATCTCTGCTCTTCTAAACCATGACAAAATAAGATAAGGTTAATAGAATTATCAGTTAAAATAAAATCCTTTGGTCACTGCACTTAAAGAATTATATATCAAAACTTATCTCAAGATAGTCTATATTATAAAAAAAAATTTAGTACAAAAGCGTACATGGCTCACAAAGAAGCCAAGTATTTTTTAGCTTCTTTAAACATCAGAGAAGCAACATCTGCTTTAGATTTTTCATCTACAAATAAATTATAAAAATTTGTTTGCATGACTTTTAAGGAAAAAAATATCATTTGAAGAGCCAATAAATCTGAATTTTATTGCGATAAAGCAACAAATTTATTTTTCCAAACATTAGCTTAAGAAATTAATTGAAATGATAACTTTTTTTCAACCTTAAGGTTTTCATCAAGCGTCACTTGCAATTAATTTTCCCTTTCATCACCATATAAGATATCATATCTTAAATTAAGTTGCTCATCTATAAAAAAGGAAGCATCATTCAAAATAGCTTGAAGATCTGGTAACTAATACAAAGGCTTTACTTATGCATGATAACACATGAGCAACCCGTTAAAAATAAGCTTAGCCAAATAAGAAAACCATAAGGCTAGAAAAAATCAAGAAAGCGAAGAAAATAAAGAAATGTAATCATTTTAAAACCATATAACAAGGATTATTCCAATTAATCATAAGAATACAAGAAGATTAAACAAAAGCTTCATAGCCTATATAACAAGGAACCTCAAAAAGCACACAACCAATAAAAGCAACATTATTATTGGACGCCAATAGAAAATATAGCCTAAAAAAGAGATGAATAATTTCTAGAGAAATTATAGTAGTAGGTGCCTATATTGAAAAATTAAGAACATATTGGTTTATGTGAACATCTTCCTCCACACCAACCATTTCTTCAAAATTTTAATTGAACCAATTATTCTTAATCTATATATGCTCACTTGTATCACTCTTGTCATCATTGGAACTTCATTGGAAGGTCCCATTACCAGTTTCCATCGAAGCCAATAAAAAAATATTTATTATTATCGTGAAGAGATAATTTAAAAGAATGCATAGTTACATGTTCTTCATCGTGCTCAAAGCGTAAGAAAAATTCCAAATTTTGACTCACAAGTAAGTCAGACTTAAAAACTCTCGTGTTGGACAAAATAAAACCATCAAACGGGTATGCGATGTTTGCAAGTCAAATGGAAAAGATGAAGAAGAACTAGTACTATTAGCAACTTTTAGAAAAAACAAATAATGATTTGCTAGAAGAGCTTAAGAAGATACCAAAAGAGGAAAAGAACCCTGCATCTCTACTGCATAATACAAATGTACACAACTTGAAAAACAAATCTATATTTATCTATAATCCTAAAGGAATTGGCTATAAAACATAAGAAGAACTTAAGTGTTTGTTCCTCTTGAGAAGAATATAATCTTTTCCTTTATCACAATCCTCATCAACCTCTAAAAATGAAGCAAGAGTAGCAAGTGCTCTATAAATAATCTTGGCTGAACCATACACTGTTTTTGTCAAAGCACATGTTTTCTTTGGGTATGCCTTTAACCTTGTTTTTATTAGACTTTCTACTCTTTTACTCTTTCAAAAAGGAAATAACGAAAAATTATCCTCGAAATCTTTGTTATGCAGAATTTTGGCCTATAAAAAGTTATTAGGAATCATGATAGAAGCACAAGAAAACGAAAATTTTCTCGTCCAATCCATCATCCTACCATATATAGTATTAAGTAGAAGATCATCAAACCAGAATTTGATGGCAGAAGTTGGAATAAAATATAGATTTATCCATAAAAAAACAACAAACCCTAAAAATACGATTCAAGAAAAGTTATACTTATTATTAAAACTGTAACAAAGATTGATAGAGCCTGAACAGTTACCAACTTCGGAGGCCCTGGTTAACCTGAACGTACATAAAGCTATATTTCAGATGTTTCATAACTTTGGGAACATCAATAATTATCCGCACAATGAGAAATATAGCCGTGTGTAAGGATGGATTTTCTTCTCGACAATAAACTTTGATAGTAGATAAAAAATCTATAAAATCTTTAAAAAATGTTTATTGATAAAATAATAGTTGACGAAAGCAGGAGATATAACCATCTTGGGGAAATTTTGTTAAAATAAAACAACTCAACAATGTCACTATCTATCGGGCAACAAAGCCCATCGCCAAAAGTATGAAAGAAGAAGACAACTTCATCATGGCTAACGTCGATTGAATCTCCCATTGCTTGCAAAAATGGAGACGAATGTCATTAGGAATGAACTAGTCGTCAAACTTTTGGAAATAATCGATCTCCGATAGCAATGTGTAGGAACAAATTATAAATTTGAGATTTTTATTCTTTTTTAAAAATGAATTACTAAGTTGGAGGGAATAAAGACATCACCGTTGACATCTTGAACGACAGAAGAAGCCACACTTGAAGAATATGAGCATCGATTAAGAAAATTTACTATTTTTATCTCGAAATATCAAGAAAGAGACGAGTTTGTTTGTTTAGTTATAACAAACAAACATACAGGAAAAAGTGAAGAAAATGATGATAAGAAGAAAGAAATACAAATGAAAAGAAATAAATTTTTAACCACATATCTCTATTAAACCAATGGCCCAAACTCTATGAGAAGAAATACGATAGACCTACAAAAAAATGAAAAAGAAATGACTAAAGAAGATCAAACTCCTGCACGCGCGCAATGGTAGACACGTTATCCACACTTATCAAATTGTACGGACCACTTGTACATGTAAGTTCTTAAATTAAAATTAACATTTTACTTCCAAACTAATAATTGTTCGGGACCAAAATAAAAATGCATGATTTGCACAAGGCACCAACTACTAAATTACATTATTCGTAATTGTCCTTAGCCAAAATAAACAAAATTGCTTTGGAAAAGTCGTTCAATAAAATTAACCTATAGCCTACCTTACAACAAGGACTAAGGGGGTTAATCAAAATATTTAATTCATGCATGAAATAAAACAAAGTGCTTGCAACGCACCTCGTTTTAAATACACAAATATTTTAATCAAACTTACAGTTCACAAAAAAAACAATAATTTGCTTCTGGTGGATATGCTAACTCAAGTTATATAGCTTTTACATTTAGTCTTCAAGAAGGACTGTCAAGGCTATGAACAACTTTAAAGCAAAAAATAAAAGAATAAATTACTTTATAATCATACTTGTTCCCTTATTTTTTATTAAATCTGGAGGATACTGGAATACATATGCAAAGATAATACGACAAAATCAGAAAACCGAATAAATAAATAAAAGATAAACCAAAAACAAAAATAAATAAATTCGAACAAAAAAAGAAAAAACCAAAATAAATATTTCTCAAAGCAAGATGATTTCAACTATAAATCAAAACATCATCAACTATAAATCAAAGCTTCCGAAGCAATTATGAAAATGTATAAATCAAACAATGATTAAACAATAATTAAACAAAGCAATTAAAAAAAACTCGACTAGAATCAAAATTAAATAAACAACATGGATCTTAACAAAGGTGAAAAAAAAACTTCAACCAATAAAAAAATCACTCCGCGCAACTTTGAGATAATTTTTCCATGTTATTCTCATCAAAATTAAAGGGTTACTGATAATGTATAATTAATCCCATCCGAACCATTCATCCCAATACTTATCCAATTATATAAGTATTTAAATAGATAGATTAAAAAAATATAATTAAACAAATATCTTAACCGTATACAAATATTATCCGCATTTACTATTATAAACTACTATTCTTATAAAGACGATATTTATTATGACATATACATATAATAAATATGATATTCTTTTATCGTACTTACATTTTATTCTCTTATTTTCGATTCTCATATATCTATTAAATTTATTCGTCAATCAATCTTATCTTTAGTTGACTATTTATCAAAAATAATAAGCAAAACCATTATTTAAGTATATAATAGTCATTATTATATAAAAAGAAAAAGTCAAGCAACCACGGTAATATAATAGTCATATTTTGAAATTACGATTGAAAAGAGACACGATTCTTTTCCGAGGATTAACAGCAAGTTGATGTAATAAACTCTTTTACTTATAAGCTGCAATAGATTTCGAGTATTTGACTTCTATTTATAATTATTTTGAAAAATTATCATTTTCTATCTTCATCCTTTTTGCTGTCTTTTATTTTATTTACTTTTTATTAATATACATAATATACCATAATAAAAATTGTTTGTAGTCATCGACATAGTTCAAATTTATCGAAATAAATTCTATTTTTATTAATTTTGATTGGGATTTTGTTAAAATATCAATTTTTTATTGGAATAATGGATGTTAGCACATATTTCACACAGTAAAAACATGATTTTTATTTTATATATCTCACGTTTCCAAGAATTATGTTATAAATGTCGATCATATTATAAATATTGGTTTTAAATAAAATCTAAAATAATACTTCCGTAATTAAAAGTAATATAAAAAAGGTTGAACCTAATAATATTTTTTGAAATAATTTCAATAACTGAAAACCGAATTTAATTTTAAAACCATAAAAACCTAACTATCCAAAAATCAAACAAATATAAGAATTTATTTTTTCACTTAATAATTAAAAGTGCATTAGTATATTCGATTATTATACTTTCTAATCGGAAAGAATGACTACGAAGAAAGTAAACTCAGAAGAAAAATATAAATGGTAATTTCCAAGACGACAAGGCGTAATTTATGACAATGTATTTGTTAGAATCTATATTTTTAACCAATTGATGTGATATTGTTAGTTTTGAGTTTTCAGATCTGCAAACAAAAATTTGAAATTTTTCCTTTTGCCAACAGGCTTCTCACCATATTGAGAATAGTTTTATTTTTCTTCTCTGATACACTATTTTGTTGTGGTTTATAAACAACTGTTAACTCTCTTCGAATGCTATGAATATCACAAAAAACTTTGAATTCAGTTGAATTCACAAAAAGCCTTGAAGCTGTTAAATGCACAAAAAGCTTCTGATTTTCTGTAAAAAATAAACCCAAGTTTTTCGGGTATAATCATTAGTGAAGGTAATTTAGTATCTTTTACCTTCGTTAGAAATAGGTATTATCGGGCCACAAATATCAGAATGAATTAGCTTCAAAACTCATTTTGCTCGCCATGACTTCCTTTGGGTAAATTGAGAATGATGTTGTTTGTCAACAACACATTCTTCACAAAATTGGGTTGGAATACTAATAATATGAGGAAGATATGTCACCATATATTTATGTTGAAGGAACTTCAGTCCACCAAAACTCAAGTGGACATAACGAAAATGCCACAACCAAGAAGGATATTTTACTTCAACGACCAGAAAAGTTTGCACACTTTCAATCTTTAATAGAAACAACCTGTTTGAACTCACTGTCACAACAAAAATAGCTCCTCTAGTATGATTATAAATCTCACAAACACCTTCTCGAATAATGATTATATAACCATTTTCTAGCAATTGACCAACACTTAAGAAATTATGTTTTAAGTCATGAACATAAAAAACATTATAGATTATTTCCACAAAATCATTCTTGGTTCTTATCTCAATATTGCCCTTTCTCATCACCTTCATAGTGGAACAATCACCAAAACTTACCGTCGAATGATAGTTTTCATTTAAATAAGAAAAAGAAGACTCACTCCCACAATTGTGTTTAATGCAGCCAGTATCCACATACCAAACATCAGACTGAGATTCCTGATTAGCTTGAACAGTCATCGACAAAGTTTATACTTCCTTATTTTCGGAAAAAAAAAACTGATTCTTCTTCCTTTTCTTTGTCATTAGGAAGCTTAGTAAAACATTCAGAACGATAACAACTAAATTTATGACATCTAAAACACTCTACCTTGGATTTGTCAAAATATTTATCTCGTCCTCTACCTCTGCCTGAAAAATTATCAATATTGGTTTTAAAATACTTGATTCCATCTCTATTGCCATGGAATCCTCTTTCTCTTCCTCTACCTCTACCTTTTCCTCTAAAGTTTGAGAAATTAGTATGGGTAGAAGCCTTCAAAGATTGCTCCTATAAAGTTGAACTAAGGTTCATCTTCTGTTCGTGGACCAAAAATGAGCTTTGTAGTTCATCAAGAGAGAACACATCTATATCTTCTAATTCTTCAATTGAACACACGATATAATCAAATTTTGGTCTTAGGGAACGCAATATTTTCTCCATAATGGTAATATCTTCATATTATCACCATAAAATCATATTTTATTATTGATCTCCATAGTCCTGACACAGTAGTTGGTAACAGATTCTCCATCTTTCGTTTGTAGAGTCTCAAAATCTCTTCTCAAAGCTTGAAGTTGTGCACGCTTCACTATAGCAGAGCCTTTATATTTTTTCTTCATGGAATCCCAAATATATTTGGAAGTTTCTCTGCTAAGAATTGTTTCCAAGATGGGCTGAGAAATTGCATGAAAAATATAATTTTTTGCCTTCAGATCTTTTAATTTTCTCGCTTCCAACTTTGTCTTCTCAACATCCATCAACACAACACCTTATATTGGTTCTACTACTCCAGAAACAACAACCGTCCAATATTCTTTGGACCTCAAGAAATTCTCCATGAGCATGCTCCAATGATCATAGTGACCATCAAATCATGGAATGAATGGTTGTACAAAACTTTCTGAAGACATCGAGTTTATTTTTATTTCTCTTTTTTTGATAGAACAAATTTGACATTTTTGTTCTTCAAGAAAAAAATTGGCTTTTAAAAAAAAAATTCTTTTCCAGAAAAAGAATTTGGCTATGATACCACTATTAGCTAGAGAATAAAATTGAGAGAGAGAATTGTTTTTTTTGCGTTAATCAATTGATAAAAAAGACTCGTTTAAATAGACTATACACAGAATTCCTAAAGTTTTGGTCAAACTCAATAAAGATCTTATAATGAGAGTTAATACTAATAAAGACTATGTCTAACCTATTAAATAACTATGAATCAAAATAAATATAAAATAAAACGTTTAAACTTTAACACTCTTCCTTAAACCGAAATGTGCATATGTCAGTTTAAAAGAAATAATTAACCCTCTAAAAATACCTATTTTCGGGCAGTACATGAACAAACTCCAAGTAAACCATGTAACTTCACAAATGTAGCTAACTTGAGAGGTATGGTATGTATATCTGCAACTTGGTCTTTGCTTCGATAATAAACGAGTTTGATTTTCCGTCATTATTAAAATCTCTCAAAAAATAATATTTCACATAAATATGTTTACTTCTTCCATGTAGCACATGATTCTTGGAGAGTTTGATTGCTGAGTTGCTATCACAAAAAACTATAGTAGCTTTTACTTGCTTGAACTTGATTTCTTGGAGAATTCTTCTCAGCCAGAAAGCTTGACAAGCACAAGCAATAGCAGCACTTAATTCAGCTTATGTATTTGATAAGGTGACAATTTGTTGCTTCTTATCAGACCATAAAATAGCCCCAACGTCGAACATAAAAACATAGCATGAAGTGATTCTTCTATCATCTTGATCTCTTGCATAATCACTGTCATTAAACCCAAACAGTTCTAATTTTTCACCTTTTTGTACAGCAACCCAAAATCTCCAGTTCTTTGCAAATAACAAATGATTCTCTTGGCAGCTAACAAATGCATTTATGTTGGATTCTCCATATATCTACTTATTAAACTCACATAATACATTATATCTGGTCTTGTTGCAGTTAAATATATCAAACTGCCAATAATTTGCTTGTAAATTGTGATGTCCACCTTCTTTCTTTCATGATCTTTGTTTAACTTCAAGCCAAACTCAGTTAGAGTGCTTACAGGATTGCAATCCTTCATTTGAAACCTATCCAAAACATCTTGCTCACATTTCTTTTGAGATATAAAAGTCCCATTAGTTGATTGTACTAGTTATATGCCAAGGAAATAATGCGTCATACCAAGATCAGACATTTCAAATTCAATCATTATGGATTTTTTGAATTCTTTAAAAAAGTACACTATCATTTCCAGTAAATGTGAGATCATCTACATATAAGAAAACAACGAGTAGTTTCCCCTTATCTCTAATCTTAACAAAAGTGTATGCTCATATGGACATTTGTGAAAGCCTTCTTTCTAAACATAAGCCCCAATGCGACTGTACCAAGCTCGTGGAGTTTATTTTAAGCCATAAAGAGCTTTCTCTAATCTATAAACTTTATTCTCATTTCCAATCTTAATATGACCAAGAGTTTGTTCTACAAATACATGTTCCTCCAAGTTTCCATGTAAAAATACCGATTTGACATCTAGCTGAAAAATAGGCCAAGAATTATGCGCCGCCAATGCAATCACCAATCTGATTGTATCATGTCTTGCACCAGGAGCAAAAACTTCTATATAGTCAATCCCATATTCTTGCTTATATATTTTAGCTACCAAATGAGCCTTATACTTTTCATCTTCACCATTTTATTTTTGTTTTGTTTTGAAAACCCATTTTACACCAATGGTTTTGTGCCCTTTTGGAAGATTAGTAAGCTCTCAAGTATTATTTTTTTAATAGAATTAATTTCATCTTTCATCGCCTTTCTCAATTTTTCTTCTTTTACAGCATTTTCAAAGGATGTAGGATCACAATCTGAAAATAAAGAAAAATGAGTTACTAGATCATCAATTTCAGTTACCTTATAGTCTTCCATCCATGTAGGCCATTTTCAAATATGAGGAGGAGATTAAGTTGCTACATCATTAGCTTTTGTTGCTTCATCATTAGTTCCAACTAGTGTTGGAAAAATTTCAGCAGTTGTTGGAGTTACTTCTCATATATTTTTAGGCATAAAGGTTGCTGGAGCTGGTTCGCTTTCAAAATCATTGTCAAAGAAAATTTCTTTCCCATTCCCATTACAAGTTTTTTCTTCATCAAAGACAACGTCTCGGCTTGTCACAATTTATACGTTTTGGATGTTTCACTAACACAAAAAAAACACATTTTCCCCTGTATCATCATGTTTCATCCTTTTCTCATCTGGGATATGCACATAAGCAATACAACCAAAAATTCTAAAATAATTTACAACTGGTTTCCTTCCACTCTAAACCTCATCTGAATTGACTTACATCCATCCACTCTAATCAGGTTGCGACTACCTGAATCATAGAAGCACTACAGATGTATTTTCTCACCTCCTATTATACCACACTATCTTGTTCCTTAGCCCCACTCCAATAAAAAACCTCCGTCTTGGTACACTCCAATCAAGCCACACTACTTGATGAGCCACGTGAACTCCAAACTAGAATCTCTAGAGCAAGTCATTCACTTTAAGCATGGCTACTGGTTCATCATGAACGACTTCTGAGAATTTCACCATCATTGCGTTGTGTCATGGCCTAGAGCTGTGATACATACCATTTATTGGGAATATAGGTACCCCATATTCTGTCTCCATATATAAATAAGAAGAACCCGATCTCAACACTAGTATTAGATTAGTTCAGCGAGAGATATAGATTCTGACAGTATTTTGAAGTCTATGTTCAGACATAAAAAAATTTGATCGAATTCTCTAAAACACCAAAATTTGATCGAATTACCCATTGGTAATTGGTAGGTGATTGCATGCACGACACATACTATCAATACTTAGAAATCTATAAGAACATGCTTACAACACTTTAATTATTTCATCATGTACTTTATCTAAATAACTGGATTGCAGATTCTTTAACGAAGACAATAGTTTCAGGAGATAATCCGCTTGTTACCATTCAAGAAACACCATCTAAAAATGACAGAGGTTAGGAAATTGTGGTTTTAGAATAGAAAAGTCTCAAGATTGGAGATAAAAATATTTGCTATATTTTAAAGATCAATTATTAACGACATCTTATATAAAAATTCTGCTATGAGGTCAATGCTTTGATTTTTGAGCAAGGAATGAGCAATTTTTATTCTTAGAGATGCACAAAGGGGTTACCGAGAATCATTGCGGACATAAAAATTTGATCAAACGCTTCCTTCTCGTAAGTTTTTAGATGTTGAGGAAATTGTGCAAGGATGTGACGCTTGTCAGGAGTATGCAAATATGAGCCACTTGCCAAGCAAATCGATGAGCATATTCTGAGTGTCTTGTTCAATTGAGAAGCGGCATATCGACTTGGCGGGACCTCCGCTAACGACCATAAGGGAAATGAAATTTGTAGTAGTTATTGTTGTTTACTTTACAAAATAGATCAAACCAAAATCCTTATACAAGACTATGGCTCGTGAAATTTGTGACTTCTTGTAAAGTCAAATTTTATCAAGGTATGGGGTTCCAAAAATCTTAATGACAAGTAATATGTCTATATTTCAAAATTAAATGATTACCATGTTTTGCAAAAAATATCGGGTAGAATATCATTTCTCGACCTTGTATTATCCCCACCCAAATGGACAAGTAGACGTGACGAAGATAACCATTGTAGATTAAATCAAGAAAAATATTGAGAGACTAAGGAAAAATGAAAAGATAAATTATTAGAGGTGATTTGGGTATATATAGCGACCATCAAGACTACTACAAGAGAAAATCATTTTTGTTCTTTGGTATACGGGGTGCAAGTTGTGTTTGCAACAGAGATCATCAATCCTGATCATAAAATATCATATTATTCGGAAGAGAGAAATAGTGAAGGAAGACAAATTTTGGTCGAATTGATTAAAAAACGTCGAGATCAAGCTCGCGTTAAGGCAGAGCATTATAAAATCTTAATGAAGAGAATTGTTTTTGAAATCTAAACACAAGAGTTTTCAAATAATAAGATCTAGTTATGAAAAAAAATCTAATCTTAATTAGCAAAAATGGTCAATAAACCAAACCTAATGTTCAAAAACCTTAATGCTACACAAGTGGTCATATTAATCCTTACTTAAAATATTAATTACCAAAAATGGTTAATAAACCAATCATAAGACTAATAAGTCATAAGGTTATGCAAGTGACTATACTTTGCCCTGACGTAATAGTAAAATATATGTACCGACCCCACAACGAGAATAAAAGTAAAAATAAGTGGCAAAATAAAGATAAATAACGATATAAATAAATCTTATTCATGGTTTAGAGTAAAATAAAAAAAATAGAAACGTTTTTAAAAATGTGATAAAACTACGAAGTAGTAATTTGTTAAGATGGACAATTTATTTCAGTAACGACTTCATCAACATTTACAAGTAGAAGGAGGAGAATGTCTTTCGGTAATGAATTCGTCTGGTTGACTAGTACGAGGTGGAATTACATTGACCATGCTTTCATAAATTTGGCCAGTAGAAGGTGGAAGTATATTGGCGACACCTTCATTAGTATATTCTCCTTCAACAACAACTACTTCGTTATTAGGCTATTCATCTTCACTTTCTTCATCCCTAACTTTATCAGATGATAAACTAGGTGCTTCATCTTCCGGTACAATTTTTTAAGGCCGCTCAAAAAAATATTAGGATTTTTCTATAAATATGTAAGATACCATCTTTATGATTTTTTCAACTAAATCTTAGGCAACTCACATAATGTGATCATATTTTACCTTAATAGTTCTTTTACCTTATTTTTTAACATCTTCAAAAACATTTTTCTAAGCATCTTGTAAAGTTTTTTTTAATATTCATAATATTTTTTGCTTCAACATTGTCAATTTGTTTTTTAATTTTTTTGATTTTATATTTTGAAGTAGTATTCTCAATATTCAATGCAACATTTTTGGTAGAATTTTTTTAAATATTGGTATGTTAGAGCAACATTTTAAGAAACCATGTCATTATGTTGAGTAGTTTGAGATTTATATTGAGTAATTAAAAATATATTTTGAGAAAGCATTTCGGAATTCTGGGTCTTTAAAGCATATTATTCAAGAAGTAAATTAGCAACAAGGTTGTTAACTGTAACTTTTTCCCATTTCAGTTTGTCATGAGTCTTCTTCAAAGTTGTAAATCCTCATTTAAAGGATATTAAATTGTCTTTAATTCCCTTGATATATCCAAGCTCAATATGCTATGGTTTGAAATTGTCCATTGATTCAATATTTTTTGGAATAATTCTTTGATAAGTAAGTGTCACTAAGTTATGATAACTCAAAAAGTAACAAGGAAAAAGATAAACAAAATTTAAAGTTGGATAGATTGAGAAAAATATGATGATAAAAACGAACCTCTATGTAGAGCTCAAGTTCTCTTTGCAAGATATCGACCATATTCATAATATTGTAATACGATATGTTGAGATACTATTTAAGTTGGCGAGACATTAGTAGTGATGGAACTGGAATGTCTCCAATAATATTTTATTTTATACCATCAACAAGAAGTTTCGTTTCGATATTGGTAGGACCTGCAATAAACAAATTATTTTTGTTAGTATCTTGGCTGGAATGATTTGAAATAGTGATATTTTCTATTTTTTCTTTCTTGGTAAGAGAATTGTTGTCCCTAGTTTCATGATTGAAAGGATTTTGAGAGGATACATTTCTACCTTTATACGGTCAAAGTTGACGTAGTAAGTTCAGTGGAGTTGTCAAGTTTCTCCTGGCCGTTTGCTAATAAGAATAGGTGGAAATGGTATCGTGAACGGAAGGATTTAGAATTGGAAGGGATTTTCTAGATAGTAACGTGGACCATCACAATTTCAGAAGGAAAATCTCTTATCATTGAGCATCACAATTTCAAATTCTTCAAACTTGAGCTTGTGTAGAATTGCGTCTTTTAGTTTTTTTTGAATACTTCAGCATCTGCTTCAAAATATCAAGAAAAAATACATTTAATTTAAGAATATTAAATAACTCTAAGAACTTTGAAAAGTGATACCCATCGTTCTGCTTCCGACTTCAGTATAAAATAAGAGGGGGATGGGGCATATTTCGATAAATTCTTATTTTTAGGCTTGTCCTAGTAGAATCACGATCTTTCTATTTATTGTAACTCTCTTTGTTTCGTATTTTATTTTTCAAATAATTCTATTTTATCAACGATGTCTTATTCTGATAATTCTTTGGACTTCAATTCATTCTCCTTCCCTACTTCTCTCCCGTTTTGTAAAGTGATAACGTGTACCTATTTGGGGTTGTTTTCGGTATTGCTTGACCATGTACCTTGAGATATTGAGGGAACCATCGAATGTAATTGACTCATTTGGACCTCTAGATTCTTTGAAAACGCCTCTCAATTAGGTACCAATGCCTATCTATTTTTTGTGATTGACTCATTTATCTTCAAATGATCGTTCATTGACTAAATAAACTTGCTGATAGTCTATTACAAATTTATTTTATTCTTTAACTTATCTAACTCTTCTTGTTTTCACATTGTCATTGTTTTTACAACTAAAATTTGGATTATGCTTGTGACCATCTTGATAAGATTTGTTAACATAATAAGGTCTATGGCCTTGGTTGAAGTTACTTATAAACATTGCATAATTTGATGCCGTGAATGGATTTGAGTTTATTCGGTTGTATGCGTTGACTTCATTTCTAATGGCTGAATTTATTTTAAGTTGAGCCACCTATTGATTAAGCGCAGTAATATTTTCTTGAAGAATCATTTCACTCCCTATTGCATACATTCTAGACTTCTTCTTTTTATCAGACGCGTGGTTGTTGCTAGACAACAACTCTCATAATATGTATGCTTCCTTTGGCGTACTATTCGTTAAAGAACATCCACTTGCAGCGTTAAATATCAGCTTCTTATTCCCCAATAATCATTTATAAAATGTTCGGTTGGAGTCCATGCTGAGGTAATCTGTGCAATAATTCCTTATATTGTTCCCGTGAGTCATACAATGACTCATAGTTTTGTGAGTATAATGGGTTAAATCATTTGAGAATTTTACCAACTTAACTTATGGAAAGTACTAAGACAAAAAAATTCGAGCTTGTTAATCATAACTTGTGATGAAACCAGAAAGTAGTGATTGAAGTCATGCCTTGCTTTTCCCTTAAGATAAAATGTGAACAATATCAAAGATATTGCATGAGCTGGAACCTTTGTAGTTATAGGTATTACATATCTTATAGATGGGTGTTTGACCACTGTTTTGAGTCCCCGACGAACATGTTATTATTATGTATCATATTCATTAATGCTGGCTTGATCGCAAAATATGTGACATTCACTGCTACTCTCAATATACTTGGTGGGAATCCTGTATGCTAAGGATTAGTATAATCATTGATTTTTCTCGTATTAAGACATTCTTGTACTATTAAGTTGTTAGTATTGTTTCCATTCGCTCGAATATTATCCATATTTTTAGATTTATTTAGTTCTCTTTTTCACTGGTAAGAAGTTATTTTGAATTCTAGATTAAAAAGAGTAACTCTTTGCTTGCAATTATCACAATTTCAATAAAAGACACGGTATTGTTTTAGCAATAATTTCTCTGAAACCGTAACGCCAAATTATAAATCAACCAGTTAGTTTGAATCCTTAAATGTCCCACAACACCATGTCCAAAATTCAATAAAAAACAACAACATTGTTTGTCCCTCGATTAAGCCTTTTTATCTAACTATACACAGAAAATCCCTATACCGAAAATATGAAAAAAAATTAACTTACTAATCAAATATAAAAATTGTAAGTATAAAAATTAGAATAAAATACACGACAATGACGCCAAGAATTTGATACAAAATATTGCAATCACATGATTATCTTCCTAGTGTAACAATTATTAGGATTCAGATATCATCCCATATTATTTTAATTATATATTCTTATAAATTCATATTTCTACACTATGATACTAATATAATAAGTTTAGGGTTATTTATTTGAAGATCCAACTTTATTTTTTATATCTAATAATATCAACAACAACAAAATATGACCATATACCAAAGAACAAATCGAATCTAAGATTATTGAGCATGTAAAATAAATTATTATGAAGATTAATAATTTAAAATAAGTTATTTTAAATGTAAATCTAAAAATTTAATTTAATTTTAGAGTGTTGCATTCGTCTCTCCATCACCAGCAAACTTCTTCTTGTATGGTTGGTTCTATCTCTAGTCCTCTACGTTCGATTAATGGGACATAATATCTAACAACCTAGTTCAAACTTTACTCGATCATGGTTGTAGCGATACAATCTAGTTGTATTGATACATATTTTGTATAGACTTTACCTCTGAGTCTTAGTCATAAATCAAAGAGCAAGAAATTGAACATGTATGTAATTATAGACGTTACACATATGATCAATCCTTGGAAATATATAAAAATTAATTAAAATATAACACTCTAACTATTTCATCATACATCACAAATGATTTAATTTAGTTATTTATGATGTTCTTTAAAATCAGATCTCTATCAAGGTGTTGCTTTTATCTCTCGATCACGAGCAAATAACCTTCTTGTATTGCTGATTGTATCTCTAGTCTCATAATCCATACAATTAATTTATGCAACCTAAGAGCTTAGTTCAGACATTTGGTAATGGCCGTAAGACACTAATAATAACCTTATGTTGTTGATATAGATTGAAGATAGACATTACCTCTCGGTCACTACCTCAATCTAGTAAATAATTTCATACAATAAACACAAGGTTAATACTAAAAAAAAAATACTAAATAAAATCAAATTAAACGCGCGATTTTAATTCAGAATATAAAAAAAGTACATTTAAAGAGGTTCAGCCGCACGAGATATCTAAGATTTAGATATGATTAAGCAATAATCTTAGCAATATATCACATAAAAATTATGCAACACCAAATCTAACTATCTTTGCACATATGTTTTTTTCTCGAATAATATTCTCGAACCATAATTACCCAACATTTAATGATATGGAATCTAATAAAAATATTGCTACTAATATTACTTTGAGTTCTTAACAATTAAATTGCATAAACAATTTTATTGACCCAATTAATAATAAAAATATTCATAGTGATATTAATTGAGGTTTTTAATAAATAAAATAAATTATATTTTAAAATTCTATTAGATGTATTTTAGGTGGTTTATTTTATTTTATTTTATTTATTTCTCTATACATCTCCGAATTATTTATAAAGCACAAAAGTAAAAATATAAAATATTTAATTTATTATTTAATCAAACAAATAGTTAAATTAATATAATAATTATATAAATATCTATTGATAAGGAACCATCTATAACCTTGTAGTTATAACTAGTACAAGGGTAAGATTATTCGGAACAAAAAACACGTTAAAAGTACAAAACAAATACCAAGTAAGCGGTCAAAACATCCAAAAGTATATCATGTGATAGATCAAAATGTATGTTAGTTATCAAAATATCGGTAAGAAAAGAGATTTGAAAGAAAGTGGTACATCAGTTCATCAACCCCGGCGGCGTAGTCTGAGAGGGTCAAGCCGAAAACCGTGTGAAAGAAGGTCGTGGCAACACACAAAAGCAACATCACATAAATCACGAGCAAACAATGAATCCTATCTATGTTAGCTCCTACCATTCTCCCAAATGGTAGTATGAGTTCGATAGGAGCATGTTTAAAAAATAGAATGACGATTGAGGTGGAAACAGTGACGGATTTAGAACTAAAATTTAAGGTATATCCAAAATAATATAGAATAAAAATTTAATTAAAATAAATATACCAAACAGTATGTTTAAGAAAAAACATCAAAGAATTAGACACACTCTCTCTCACCAAAAGGTTAAAAAGGGTCAAAATCCTTAATAAACCCATTTTCTTTCTAGTCGTGCATTCAAGACTTCACAGATCGCCTCCTTTAACGATAAATTGATAAATCTATCAATGTAATAGCAAATCATTCATAGTCATCTCATCTCCAATGGAAAGAAAAAATAAGTCACGAGTTGATTCCCTTCAAACTCAGTCAGATATCCAAACACAAAGTACACATATTAAAGACTGGAATACAACACATAAATGTAGCTACATACGAGAAATATGCACCAAAGCGGAAGCAACAATTCAACAACCAGCAACAATTCAAAAAATAAATAATCAATAACAATCAAAGGAAATTTCGAAGACCAGTTTCCACCACTGCCTCAAAGGACTAGTCAGAGAACATCTCGTATACAAGAAGTTTTTAATAACCTTACATACACAAAAGTTCACCAAAGCAGAAGCAATAAAAACCATGGAGCATAAACAATCTCACAAAAGAAAGATTGTTTGTGGATGTAACCAGACTTAAGAACCCTTTCCAACACTCGAATGTGAGATTCTAGGCAAAAGAAGACAACAAGGTAGCCATATTTTAGGAGAAAGATAAGTCCAACCTCCTTTACATTTCGAAATTCACTATGATTGTAAATTTTTCATTCGATAAACCTAATTTGGAATAGATTCATATATTTTTCAATAGTTTCAATTTTTTTGCCAATATAATGTCTCTGAATGGGATTATAGACACTCTTTAATTGAAATTGAATTTTGGGATAATGTAAACAAAATTTGGAAAAAGAATGTTTGGAAAATTGGCCAACAATTCTTAAGATTACTTATATGGTACCCGGATTCAATCCAAAAATTAACTCATGTAATGTTTTATTTTCTAGCCTCCCTTAATATATGTACAATCATGATATGTAAATAAGGCTAAATGACCCCTTTATGTTTGGATTCCCTCAAAAACAGGGTCATATTTTATTGAGGTAGGGTGTGGAGCTGGATGTTTTCCATTCACTCCCTTAAAAGTTATGTATTCGATTCAGGGAAGATGAAAGGTTCTGGCATCACATTTCATATGGTGAAAGATCCTTCTACTGCATATAATGTAAACATTTAGGTCATCAAATAAAATATTATAAAAAAAATCAATAATAAACAACGAAAAACAGTTGAAAACACCATTAACAAATTCTAAAACAAAGTAGACAACATAAGTTATAATTCCACCCTCTCAAAAAGAAATCTGGATCCCTAAACAAAACTAAAATATAAAATCTATCATTGATGAGAATACTTCAACATAAAAGTTTTAAATTCAAGTTAATCAAATTAACTCTAAGTTAGATGAATAAGATAGTACAGATAATGTTAACAATGTTAACAAGCCATCAACAGAAGGAACCCAAATTTTAAACATAGATACAAATGATCTAAACAAAGATAGTGTTGATATCACATTAATAACCTCTCTAGAAATTTAAAATGAGGAAATAATTGAAGTTTTTCACACATTAATTATTTAAATTTGTATGAGTAGCTAGATTCTAGCTCAGAATCCTTAATTCCAGAGAATAAATAAACCTTGCATTTGTCCCAAATAAACAAAAAAGAAAAATGAAATCACTTCATCAAAAGATAACATAAGGAAAATGACTAAAAACCTATATATAAAACTTCTAGAGGTCCACTAAATGCACAGATGATCCAGTTAAAAGCTTCATCTAGTTACTGTGCCTTAAATATTAAATGACATTGAAAGTCCTCAATTGAAACACTAGGGGGATATGAAACAAGGGTACAATTTGTAGAATTAAGTCAATCATCAAGTCTGAAAGAATTGATTTCATTCATCTCCAAGAACCAATGTCAATTCTGGCAGACTTGATCACATTACTAAATCACTTCGATTTTATTCTAGTTGTGTTAACAAAAGTAACAAAATTTGAGTAATATGGAAGGAGGACTTCCAAATTACTACTTTACTTGATCATGATCAAGTCCGACATCTATCTATTAAACATCCTCTGGTCAACAGAGAATTCTTTTTCTCAATAATTTATGCAAAATGTAGAAGATCATTAAGGTCTAACTTGTGGGGAAAATTAAAAGAAATTTCAATCACTAACAAAAAATGGTTATTAATTGGCTTTAATGAAATTGCATTACCTGATGAACAATTATCTTGTTCATATTTGTGTCAGAATAGTATTAATATTTTTAATGAAACCATCACGAAAAATGAGCTTGAAGATGCTGGCTTTGAAAGATTAGAGTTCAAATGGTTAAACAATAGAGTCTGGAAAAGATTGGACAGGGCATTATATAATGCATTCTAGAGTGATTATTTTGATATCGAAACGGTGAAGCATCTAGCCTGAACTGTCTTAGATCACTCACTATTTTGTATAACTATAATTAATAACCCAAATAAACTGAAATTGAGCTTTAATATTTTTTAACATGTGGATTATCCACTATGAAAATTTTAATTTGTTTAATATAATAGTTAACATAAGTGGTACACCTTTATAGGTATATGAGAAAAACTTAAAAGGATTAAACACAAAACTAAAACAGTAGAACTGTGAAACCTTTGGATTTTTTTTTGATACTTTAGTAAATGCTGAAGATGATGTAAAATACTTTAAATCAAGTTTTAAAAATTCAAAAAACTTGGAAGATAAAATTAGTCTCTCAAAAGCAAAACCGACCACCTTAATCTTCTGTCCATGGAAGAAATTTTCTAAAAACAGAAAGATGCCACCTCATGGGAAAAAATGGAGACACAAATACATCTTGTTTCCATAACTATATAAACAAAATAAGCGTAAAAATAGAATCCATAGCATATGGAATGAAGAAACCTAAATTATTGATCAATCCTTTCGAAGGAATTGAGCAATGGATCACTTCAAATCTATTCTAAACTCTCAGCCAACTCAAACCTCTTTTCAAGATTTCAAGAACTTTATACCAAATCTAATCACATATAAAGAAAATTAGTATTTAACATATTCTTCTACATAAGATGAAATCTTTACGACTATACACTCTCTTAACCCTAATAATGTGGCTTGCATTGATGGTTTTAACTCAAAGTTCTACACAACATATTGGACTACTATAAAATGTATATATATATGATGCAATTGTATATTATTTTAATAGAAACTCTTCTCCCATAGGAGTTTATGCTACTGCACTATGTATGACTCTGAACAAAATACTCCCCTATGACCTGGAGCGATTTCATGCCTATTAGTCTTTGTAATGTTTCAAATAAAAATACATCTAAGTTGATTAATAATAGGTTGTCAACCTTTACGTCCAAAGATCATTTTAGATGATCAGAGAATTTTATAACAAACAGAAACATTCATGAGCATATCTTAATTGCTCATGAATTGACTCATGATCTTACCAAAAGGATTAGAGGTGATAATATAATATTTAAGCTTGATATGGATAAATGTTTTTGATAGGATATCAATTAATTTCATTTTTAAATACAATGGAATATATTGGCTTTAATAACCATTTCATTGATCTAATAAAAAAGGTCTAGTTGCTGCTCAATTTTCTGTCATCATAAACGGAACCCTATATGTATTCTTCAATTCTTCCAATGGTGTGAGGTAGGGTGATCATTTGTCACCTAGCCTCTTCATCATTATTGAAGAATATTTTATTACGGGTATCAAAAAATGTTTATTGAAAACTAAGAAATGAAATATCATTCTTGATCGGATCAGATATAAGTGGACGTATTCATAGTGATTCTTATTTTATCTGAAAAGAAATTCAACATAATGATCAAAAATCAATGACAAGGCAACAACGTGAGTGGATCAATTACTCGACTATTTGTCTAGTACCTCGAATTATAGGCTTGGGGACTCATAATGGACTGAATAATAAAATCCAACCCAAAATGCCCATGGGTATCTGAAAAGGGTATAAATACCCCAACCAACTTTATTATGAAAGTTGGACCTTTTCTACAAACATTAAATACTAGTATACACCTCATTTCTCTCACTAATCTCTAGTAAAATACTTAATATCAACCTGCTAAAGGATCTTCTCTCTTTTACCCATGCACCAGATTTTTTTATCACCGAATTGGAAACCATAGTGAGAGCTAAACGTACCTGCATAGCTCTATTCGAAACCTTACTTGTAATTCGAAGTTCGAAAATCTTTAGGATATGGATCTTAGTAAAATTATTACTATCTCATGAAAATGAAGTAATAAGAGATGAGAATGAGCATGCTAATGTGTCTCATGTTAATCACAACACTGAGGAAATACTATTCATGCAAGATGAGCGTGATAAGTTGAGAGTTGAGAGTTGAGATTGAAGCTCTGAGAGCCCAAAGACAAGGTGGAAGAGAAGTGAAAGAAAAATCCAAAGTGGGAGGTTTATCTCTAGATGAGCCTAGTGATAATAACAAGAAATGAGAAAATGATGAGTCCTCAAAGGCTCATATTTGCTCTAAAAATGTGCATGAGTCTAAAAACTAATGAGCGCATCAGATTCTTCATATATTTTAAACATTGCTTCTAACTCTGATAGGTATTCTTCATCCAGTAGTGAGGAGGACTGTAAGAAAAATAAAATAAGGTTAACCAAGAAACACTCGAGGAAAAGGGACAAGACGGGAAACATGAAAAATAAATAAATATCAACGATAAATTAAGGGGTCGGTAGATCACGGTATTGATCATCTACTGAGTGATTAACTTGGTACCCAGTCCAAACCATGTACATTTTCCACTCCTGATGAAGATACAGTATTTAATCGTACGTATAATTGAAGGCAATCTCCTTTGTCCTCAAAATTACTCTTCAGACATCTTCCCATGCGCTTTCAGAGCTCCAAAATGAAAAAGTCTGATGGGAATAAAGACCTTGATAACCACCTCGATCAGTTCGATGATGTTATAAAATTTTATGACAGGCGTTCTCATAAACTTTTAAAGGGAGTGCCTTAAGATAGTATAATAGTTTACCACATGGATCTATAAAGAACTTTGATGTGTTCTGGATGGCATTTCGGAGAAAATTCGTTGGGAGTAAGGAGCTTAAAGGGAATGGTGACAATATCATCCACTACTCCCAAGAGTCGAACGATTTTTTGAAAGAATACATCTATCGGTTTGTGAATACGAAGAATGGGTTGGCTGATTGTTTTGAACATGCTATTACCTCTCTAAAGCAAGATTTAATTGCGGGTAAGTTGGTTGATTTGGTAATTAAAAAAATGACATGAGAGGGGGGGGGGATTATTGAATCAGGTCGAAAAGCAGATTAAGGTGGAGGAAACTAAAAAATCTAGAGTACCATGCCAGAATAGATCAGCTCTAAAACAAGAAGTGCATAATTTCATCTTTTGTTAAAAAATAAGGGAGCAATAGAAAAGTTAACGCTTAATCTCAACCTAATACATATATAACAAGAGCAACATTACTAAATGGTCCAGAGAAAAATATGGGTGCATCGAGACAAGACGATGCTATGGTCATTATAAAAAGGTTTGTGGATTCGGAATATCTAGAACCTGATCCAGATCGGAATCAAGTTAGGATGTAGTGGAAAAGACTTCAAAAATATTCCATTTGTGTAACTTCCTTGAATATTTAACCATTTTTGGGTGAGATATTATGACTGCACCCTCAAGTTGTTCGAGAAAGAGACATGTAGATAGCCTAAGAACCCAGTTAGAGGAAGAAATGTCTACACAGCATTATCAAATCCATGCTCCATCAATTGTTTTTTATGAAGATGATTTAGGGATATTGAAGGTCCATATGAAGATGTTGTGGTAATAGGGGCATCCATCGGAGGTAATGATATACGTTGGATTTTAACTGATACAGGCAGTTCGGCGAATATATTATTTCTATCGCCTTATAAACAAATAAAAATCCCCTAAAATAATCCAACATGTGTATAGGTCCATAACAGGATTTACCGGGAACTCACCCAATGTAAATGGGGAATTTGAAGAAGAATTCTACTTAGAGATAGGGCCATTTAAAAAGATGGCGAGGGTTTTGTTTCCAATAGTTGATTTTCTGACACTCTATAATAACATATTCGGTAGATCTTGGTTATCTATGATGCATGTGATAGCTTCTACGGTCAACCAATGTTTGAAATATGTTGTGGGAGGACAAGTGAGCGTCGTATGAGGTAGCTAAGAGATAGCTCGTGAATGTTATGTCACGACTCTTGCTTCAAAATCTTTAGTAACAGTAAAGGCTGACAAAGAATAGCAGTTAGTGGAGCGTTCTGCCAACCAAAATGAGATAGATTATCCAAGGGAGGCTCCTAGTGCGGTAATCCCAGTTGAAGAAGTTGAAATTTATTGCTTGGTATAAGGTAAAAGTGTCAGGGTTGGATCTAAACTACCATTAGAGTTAAAAGAAAAATTATTGTTTTTTTATCTAATAATCTACTTGTGTTTGCATGGCGCAACGAAGATATGAACAAAGTTCCAGTTAGTGTGATTAGTCACAAATTATCTATCTAGTCTGATGCTGGGCTATTAGTGCAGAAAATAAGAGTTTTTTCAAGAGAAAAATCTGAAGCAATTGTTCAAGAAATAGATCGGTTAACTAAAATGGGGCATATTAAAGAATCTCAATATCCTCTTTGGACAACTAACCCAATGTTAGTCAAGAAAAAGAATGGAAAACTGTGTATGTGCATTGACTTAACAGATCTCAATAGAGCTTGTCCTAAAACTCATTTCCCAGTGCTCCGGATAAATCGGATAGTGAATATATATCGGGGAACAAGTTGTTGTCTTTCATGGTTGCTTTTTCTGACTATAGTCAGATACAAATGAATCCGAATAATCAAGATCATACTACCTTTATAACTGATAGGGGGCTCCATTTTTATAAGGTAATGTCATTTGGGTTGAAGAATGTTGGAGCTACTTATCAATGACTGGTGAATAAGGAATTCGCTAATCAGATCGGTAGTAATATAGAAGTTTACATTGATGACATGATGGTGAAAATCCATAAGGAAACTTTCTCTAACTTGGAAGCCATCAACTTGAAGTTAAATCTAGAGAAATATACTTTCGGAGTCCAATCAGGTAAATTTTTAGGATACATTATAAGTGAGAAAGAGATTCAGGCTGATCCGGATCAGTTAAATGCTTTATTAGCCATGGATCCACCTCGAAATACCAAAGAAGTCCATATGTTAACCATAGATTAGTCGCGTTGAATCGGTTTATTTCGAGATCACCGGAAAAATCGCTCAATTTTTCCAAGTTTTAAGGAATGCTAAAGACTTTAACTGGTCTTCTCAGTGAGATTAATCTTTTTTTGAAATCAAGAAACACTTATCTTCACCCAAAACGTTATTTAACCTTGTTCAAGGAGAAAGTCTCTCTATGTATCTAACAGTATCAGAATATACGGTGAATATTGTTTTGGTGCGAGAAATGGATAATTATCTCCATCTGATTTACTATATAAGAAATAGTTTGTTGGAAGGTGAGAAAATATACTTAAAATTGGAAAAATCAGCCTTAACATTGGTTGATAGCAGCTAGAAATATGAGACCTTAGTTTCCAGCACACTCAGTCACAGATCAAGCTTATTTTCCCCTAAAAAATGTGCTACGAAAAGTTGAGGTATCGGGGAGGATGACTAAATAGTCGGTTGAGCTTGGAGACCATGATATTGACTTTGCACCTCGGACTACAATCAAAGCTCAAGTTGTGACTGATTTTTTAGTGGAATTTCATTCTAAGAGTCCTAATGAAGAAGCTCAAGTCAGTAAGCTTAAAATGAATGGGTGATCAGAATTGATGATGGATATAGAAGAATGGGGTGTGGAGCTGGAATTTGCTTAACCTCTCCTTATGGTGATACCATGTACCAAACTATATGTTTTGGTTTCAGAGCATCCAACAATGAGTCAGAATATGAAGCAGCTATACTCGGTTTAAGGTTAGCTCAAGTATGCGGCGCTAAAAGAGTCAGATTGATAAATGATTTGCAATTGCTCATTCATCAGGCTCAAAGACAATCTGAAACCAAGAAAGATCACTTGGTAAAATATTGGCAAGTGCTAAAGGAAGTAACCATTGGTTTTAAATGCATCAGATATGGGCATATTCCTAGATTGGAGAACGTTATGGCAAACTATTTAGCCACTATAACATATTCCGAAGCATACCTTTGGATCCTTATGCAAGAATGTCCCTCTATAAATGCAACCACATCGAAGAAGGGTGAAGTAGGAGAAATCCTGCACTTACCCGATGTGCTCTCTAAATATTGGATGAATGAAATCCAAGAATTTATTACTAATGGAGTTTTACCTGGCTTTGGCCAAGAAAGTGAAATATAAAGCTCGTGATTTCCTAGTTTTAAGGGGGGTTCTTTATAAAAAAAAATCTTTCAGACGTATGATCGGATCGAATATGACTGGAGGTATTTCGTAGTGATTCTAGTTTTATCCGAAGGGAAATTCGAACATAATGATCAAAATTCAATAACTAAGCAATAACCTTAGTGGGTCACTGATTCAGTTATGTGTCGAACACCTCAAAGTATGGGCTTGAGGGCTCATAAAAGGTCTTCAAGTTGTAAAGTCTATACATAAAAGGTTAAAGTTTCACTAAAATTTTCGTCCTGAACCTAAATTAGTAGTATCCGCTTCCTCCAATTGCTGAAAACATATTTTCACTTCTTTTGCTAATACTCTCAATGATTTCTCAAAAATCGCTGAAAAACATTAAATAAGAAAAAGTAGGCAACTCCTTTTTATAAGCTTATTCGAAGTAAATGCTATTTCAATCCAATATAGCAATTATCACAAACAAATTTTGAAAACGAAAAGCAAATAATCCAAAATACATTTCTCTTCTCATCAGTCATCATTATCATCCAAATTATGATAGGATCTTCCTCAGTTGAAAACACTGCAGTCCTTACGAATATTACCGCTGTTGCCGGTCTTAACTCCGACACGGCCCAATTTAGTCATAGCGGTAATAAAAGCGCTGTTGAAATGACCGGCGTCTTTAGCCCAGTCATCGACCAAAGGTCGGGTTCTTCCGTCCTGGAAAAGCTGTTGGTCGGAAGTGAACAAACCTTTTCCCTGTTGGAGGTTCTTGTAGTAAACGTTGTCGAATCTCCTTGGTGTATTTGGATCCATGTTGATTGCGATCCTAGGGTCTACGTTCTTTGGACAAGCGGCCTTGAGCTGTGTGACGTATGCTTTGTTGATGGTGGGATCCACTGGGTGGGTACTGTTGAAGTTGTAAATTCTCTTTGTGAATTTGGCACAATGAGAGAATCCAACGGTGTGAGCAGCTGCACAAATAAATCAACACTCAGATTACTTATAAATGTGACAAAATTTTGATTACAAATATGATTTAAGCCCGAAGAAACTTAGTAATAAATAATTGTACATTAGCTCAGTATCTTAGAATTTGAAAGCGAACCTGAAAGAGCGATCATATCAGCTTGAGTAAGTCCCTTTCTAATGAACAATTTGTTGAGAGCGGTAACATCATCGGTAGGGTGTGGCAGATTTCCAGTGACGCTAGCGGAGGTAGACACCAATCCATCTCTTCGTCCCAACTCAACAGAGTAGGATGGTCCTCCCACCTATATATAAAGTTATATAATCATGTCATTGATCAGATTAATGTATTTTATGATAAAGAAAATTATATGACATAGTTTTAGATACATACCGCAACAATGACGTCTCGGGTGGCCAAGGCAAGAATATCAGCACAAGAAACCTTGTTTTTACAACGAGGAATAGCGTCTACGGCTTGTTTGGCTTTAACCACGGTGTCAAATCCATCACCGGCTAGAGACTGGTTATCAGGGTTGTCCTTCTCGGCATTGTTGTTTGGAGATTGAATCATAACGGAAGCATCACATCCCTTCATATATATATAATTTGATGAACAATAGCGAATTGATTATTAAAAAGACCATCAACATAAATAAATATAAGTGAACAAAAATATGATTTGGAAATTAAGGGGATAAATCTCACGTTAACGAAACAATCGTGGAAGAACAATCGTAGAGTAGCTGGGACGGTGACAAACGTTTGTTGAATCTTCTTAAGCACTGCAGTCTTCACGATTTGTTCGACATTTGGGCAGGTCGCGGAGTAGAAGTTGGTACGGAGTTGGGCATTGGTGGTTTCGGGCAAGAGAGCCAATGTTAGTGAAAGAGACAAGACAATAACAAGAATGTTGAGTCTTGCTGCTGCCATTCTTGTGATTTTGTGGAGAGAGAAGTGAAACTGTTTTTGGTTTGAGATTTAGATTGATATTAGAAGGGTTTATATACAAATTTGGTTTGAATTAGTAAACTAAGATCATCGAAATAAATAAACACAAGTTGATCTTTTTTATGGGTTAATTATTGGAAGAGTTGACAAAGTGTCGTCGTCTCTATGCCATTCTTACTGCTGTCCTCGACCGAGATTATGATAATTTTGTATAAAAACTTAATATTCTAAGACATGAATTAGTCGGAAGGGGAAGTAGCATGCACGTTCAGGCGACTTGGTACTCTTAGAATTTGGTCTGAATTGAATTAAAAACGTTTGATATGATACTTCTAATGTTTATTTGTATATGTATAAACTATTAATTAGTGGCACAAGTTTATTAAACAATCGTTATTGTTTTTTTTAAGATAAGATATAGGATTCATTAAAATCTAAAACAAATGAAGCCAATATATGAAAAACAATCCAACCTATCATATTAAACAAGCAATATCTTATAAGTTTAGCTAAACTATTGTCCAAAAAAGAAATTCTCATATTTTTAATCTTTTTATAAATCAGATTATTCTCCTCTTTTTTTTCTTTTTTTTTTCTTTTTCTGAAACATAGTTCTAGTAAAAAACTAAGTTCCTAAAATACTAAGTTTTTTCATTTTATTTTTTTTTCATTTTATTTTCCGCTTCTACTTCTCCTTTTTAAGAATAAAAGAACAACAAAAGTTAAAAACATCTTTTCATTTTTTTCAAGAACAAAAATGAGTTTTTCTTCCTCTCAAAAATAAAAATTTCAATATCCAAAAGAAAATAGTAAGTTATCTTTTATTTTTAATTTAATTTCTTTCTTTTTTTGAATTGATTTTTTGGTAGAATCAAGATTTAATTCATTTATGATGTTGAGATTAGTTAAATATAGTATTAGACTTTATTTGCGAATGATATGATGGTGTAGTTGTTTTAATTTTGTGTTAGATTTAGTTTTTTAGGGGATTTGTAGTGTTTTTTTCGTGAAGAACAATCGTTGGAATTCACGACTGTTTTTGAGCATAGGTGGTATGAATGCTCCGCAGCGCGAGTGTTGTTGTTATGGAACTGCCACTATTGCTTTATGGGGTTTTCATGTTCTTTAACACTGGCGATATAAACATGTTGTACCGCCACTATGGTTCAAGTGGCACGGTCAATGCCAAAATGTATTTTTTTTGCACCATTGGTTCCATTGAACCATATTAACGGTACAACGTGTCTATATTTTTAATGTGTTCATGCATCCACCAAGATCTGAGTCGGAGATTTTTGATGATCTCCAGTCTTTCTGAATTCTTAAATGTCAATATGTACCATTTTATTCTTTGTAGTTTTTCAATTCGTAACGTTGTAACACACTTTTTATATATGTCTTTTGTAATAATGCAAGAATACCACGAAACTGATCCCGATGTATTTGGATTCCTAACACAAAATCTACATCACTAATGTCTCTCATATCGAATTTGTTTGATAGAAAATATAGTGTGTCACAATTCCTTATTATTTGAGGCAAGTAGTATGTCATCGACATATGATACTAAAAATATAAAATTAGTCTAGTTGAGCTTGTAATAGACACAATACTCAACTAAGTTGACCTCAAATCCAAAAAAACTATGATCTTAAAGAATTTTTCTACCACTAACGATCAACCTTTTTAAGCCCATTAATGGATATCTTAAGCCTTTATACCATATTATTTGAGTTACCTATTTTAAGGTGTTCCAGTTGTATCATATAGATCGTTTCCTCAATATCACCATTGAGAAACACGATTTTTATGTCCATTTTATGAAGCTCAAAATCAAATTATGCAACTAATGACATGATTTTTCTAAAAGAATATTTCGTCAATACGAGAGATAACATTTTTTTTAAATCAATATTTTCATGATAGGTACAACCTTTCGCTACAAGGCGTACTTTATGTCTTTCCACATTACCATGAGAATTGTGTTTCTTTTTGTAAACTCACTTACAACCAATTGTATTTTTCCTTTTAGGTGATGAGACTAGTTCATATATAATATTTTTTACATCGATTCATACTCTTACATCATAACGTCAATCCACATCCGAGAGTTAGAGCTTTCCATGATTTGTTCCAGTATATGAATATTCATCTTTATGAAGATATACTATATAATCACAAGATATAATTATTTTTTCTCTCGGACCTTCTTAAGGGCATCATCATTTCTTGTTGCACAATTTGATGAGGTAAAGTTTGATCCTTATGAATAATTTCATTTTGATATTCATGTGGAATGTTACTTTGAGGTTCATCTTCTTCTAACTGGCCATATTTGTGTCATAGTTAAAACCCTCAATTGGAACATCAATGTTATTCTGAGTATAACCGTGTTCTAACGGGGCCGAGATGAATAGAATTAAAGGCAAATCTTTTGACACATGAGTATCTCAGTTAGAACTTTCATAAATGTCAACAGATTCTTCTTCAAAATGAATATATTTTCCTGAATTTTCTCTCGAACCACAAAAACTGAATAAATTGACTTTTACACCGACCGAAAAACAATGATAAAGGTCACAAAACGTTACAAAAAGCCTTTTGCAATGGGTTGGAGACCGGAAGTGCCAGTTAATATGAGGTTACTAACCAAAATCAGTACCCACCAGAAGTATTTTACACTAGGCTTACAATGGAGCTCCGTTGCAAGATTTCTTACGGTCGTGTTGTACCTATTTAATTATACGATTAATTCTGTTGGTGTGTGATGGAGAGTGAAACGTAGCAGAAGCTTAAAAAGGGATAACCCTAATTTTTATTAAACAAAAACAATTCCACTAACAATGAATAGAAGATAGGTTTATATAGAGTTCAAACAAAACCCTAAAACTAAAAATAGGAAAATTACAAAAATAGCCTAAAGTACTAAAAGTGCGAAAAAAGAGGATAGATGAGCCCGGATGCCTAAAAAAGTCCATAGCTCACGAGCGAAGCTGGTGACTTGCGTTCGTGACGTCGTTTCCTTCGAAACAAGGTGCTGTGGGTAAAAAACTGACACCGGAGCTCCAAACTACTAATTCACCGAATTGTCTGCATCAGTGTGTCTATCGTTGCAACTTTCATTGCACAAATGTTGAATGTTAACTGACTATGGTGTTGTCGCTAGCAATGTTGCAATTATGTTGGAAAACAATCTGAATTTAATATTCAATTCACTTCTTGTTGTTGCAGATCTGTTCTTCACCTGGTTTAATTTTTTTAACACTCTCGTTATATGCCTATTATTAACGACAATTAAATTTTAAAAAAAATATGCGTAGCTATGCAGGGGGATGCATAACTATGCAGTTATATTTCATGATTCATTAGTTAAAAATATAATATAATCTACCAAATACGATTCATCAATACAAAATATGATTGGAAAATAAAATAAACATTCAAACAAAACTTTCCAGTTTGTAGATACATAATTTAGGACTGAACAAAGAAAGAATCAACATGATGAGACAAAACTAGCCAGTTGGAAAGCCTGCACACATTTCTCCACAAGATAATTTGTACGTAAAAAACAAAAAAATATTAGCTGCAAAATCACGAGTCCAAGTGAAAATTTATGCAATTATAACAAACCTAGCCCAAGTGGCATGTCATTGAACATATGTAAACTATATTTGAAAACATTGACTCACTTCCAATATATTGAAAGAGTAGCAACAAAATAAATTTAGCAATCTAACATATATTCAAAGACAAACAACCTCGAATGGTCCTAAAACAGAAACTGTACAAGCATGCACACAAACTATTATTCTAAATCACTTTGACAAATATTACTCCGAAGACTCAATATTATCAGGTAACAATTAATATGTTGGCAAGGCTACACACATTTCTCCACGAGATGATCTATATGTAAAAAGAAAAAAATTATTGGCTGAAAAACAAGTCAATGTGCACATTTTATTTTTAGCCCACTGATCATGTATTCTCATAGTCTTCAAAGTTTGTATCCCTTTGAAGACTGCTAGCATACAAAATCCTCGGGCTCAGTGACAACCTGTGTAATTATTGATTCAACTTGATGGATTTACATACATATGTTCCTCTTCTCCGTTCCATTCTCTAGTGGTACATGTACAAAATATGTCAATTAAGTCTAAAGTGGATAGATAACTAACTAGACAAATAAAAAGGTAAACTTTAGTAGGCTACAAATGATCTGTTACAAAGCCTGCACACATTGCTCCATGAGATGATCTGTACGTAAAAAAATAAAGTATTGGCTACAAAAGAAGTCAATGTACTTAGGTCGTCAGTGAAACCAATGATTGTGTATTCTGTCGGTTTAACCGCTAAATTTTCGAATACTACAAGAATACAAGATCAGTGGTCTCAGTGACAATCTATGCAATTATAGACTTAGGAAACGAAGTCTAAGTGTCCTCTCATTCAATATAGGTAAATTGCATTGATAAACCTTCAGTCACATCTAAAATATTGAAGAACAAATAATAAAAGAACTTTACCAACAATGTAACCTATATTTAGAGACAATCGACTCTGCCTTGTCCTAAAACAGTAACTACACAAGCAAGCACATATTAGTCCAGAGAACTGTTGCAAACTTTGTTTTGATTACATTGGTTATGGTTTCATTGGGCTTAGAGGATTTTATTCAACTTTTGAAACAACATTTGTTTTGAAATTTTTTAGCAAAGTTTGAATGAAATCCTCTACTCCAATGACAACAACCAATGTTTTCATAACAATTGTGTCCCTAAACATCATCATGACCAATACAATTAATTAACAGATTCATAAACCTAAACAACATTTTGAACTAGACATTGAATCCAACACACATACATAAACCTAAACAACATTATGACATTTAAAATCAATCAGCACAAGTATACACTAAACAACATTTTGAACTACAAATTGAATCCAACACACATGCATAAACGTAAACAAAAATTTGACAATTAAAATCAGTTAGCACATGATAAACTTAAACACGAATATAAACTATAAACACAATTCAACACACAAGCATAGATTGTCATTCAGCCCAATGATTGTGTATTATGTTATTTAAAAGCTTCACCTTTATAGTGTACAAGAATACAAGATTACTGGGCTAGGTGACAACCAAAACAACACACCATTAACTATAAATAATTCAACACACACACACATACACTATAAAATTTATTAACAAATAAAATATATCAACATATAAGCATAAACTGAACTAATTAGCAAGCAAATCAGCAACATAGACACATTGTATCTATTAATACAGAGGCATAAACCTTAACTTAAACATCATTTAGAACAAAATATATGATTGGCAGATGCATAGAGGCAAAAACATGAACTTAAACAGCATTTAGAATGAAATAAACGATTCAGAGACTTATAGAGGCATAAATCTTAACCTAAATAATATTTTAAACAAAACAAACAATTGGCAGACACATTACACAATGGTAGTCGAGGAGAAAAGATAGAAATAGATTTCATAACCTTCTACAGATTGTTACTCAAGCAATCGTTTGTTTAATAAAATCCAACGAAAATAAAAGAAGAGATAATCCAGCGGCAACAAGATCCAGCCGCGAGAAGAGAAGATTAATTTAGGGGTTTACGATAAGTGAGGTAATAGTATTTATATGAGATAATGACAAATTTAGGGTTAAGTCATATTAATTAAATATTAGTTAGTGTGAAAGAGGTAAAAATCTGGTAAGTAATGTGGTTTTTATTAATAGTGTGCTACTCAAAGGTCTCTATCGTGATGCAAGTATAGAAATTATGAAAAAAGAGTCAAGTTACAACACAAACACAATCAGTCATGTCTAAAATAAATACAATTCAACCAGCAAAACATAAAATGAACCTACTTCTAAAACTCAACATTAGTAAATTAAACATATCATATAAAAAACATCAAATTCAACAACTCAACAAAAATATTTGAAATCATCAATTTCGATATCTTATATACAATATCAATTAACGTTATTATTCAAAGTCGGTATCGTATTGATCACCGGTTACATTATCAATGTCATATTCATCGCTAAAAAACTCATCTTTAAATTCTTCTATTTCAACGATCTTAAAACGTCCGGGATCAACAAGATCATTAGGATCATTTAGGTCCATATCGGGTTGTAACGGCACCCGCAGAGCCATTTTGGTTTATTGGAAGACACTTTGTTGTGTTGTTTCAGAAACTACTAATTCTTCTTCATCATCAATCAGAATAATATATGGCATGTATATTCTATTTCGTGCGTTTGTCTTACATACAACTACCCATCTTTATGAGATGCTTCTTTCGATACATAATCTAAATAATAGACTTGCTGAGCTTGAGAAACCAATATGAATTGATCATGTTGTGACATCCGACATCTTCGACGAATTTCTATCAAACTATTTGTAGGGTGAATTCACATGTTTTTCTTATCATTACTAAACCAATTGTATTTGAAAAACACAAACGATTTCATTGCCCTACCATATGACACCTCCCAAATTTCTGTTATTTGACCATTATAGTCTAACATATTAGCACCATATGTCCACTTAACTAGGACACCACTATTTTTTGTCTTATACCCTCTTCCACGTTTTATTTCGAAGAGGTAACCGTTGGTGTAATATTCCTCAAACTTTTGAATCTCGTAATAGGGACTATTGGCCAATGTTGACATAAGATAGTCTAATGTATCTATGTTTGTAGCAAATCAGAATAAGAATGGAAGAAAGTAATTTATAACACTTGCAAAAAATTAAGCAACCTATCCTTATCTATCACATGAAATGAATTAATAAGAAGATAATTTACTTCTGCAAATTCCCATCATATGAACCTTATACTAATTTCTATCACATGAACCAATACTTACATAAAAAAGAATCTAACCTATTACTGTTGCAACGACAATGAAGTAACTGCTGGAAATACAGGGAGGTAGATGCTGCAAATTACACAAAATCTCACTCTTATACTAAATTAAACTCCTCCAACCAAAATCAAAATTACTATTACAAACAAAGTAATTTCATACCAATGCAACCAAGGAAATAGGGATTAAACAAATAAGTAACAAGTAGATTGAATATTACATATTCTTCAAGCTAAGGACCAAAGCTCTCGACTAAATATTGATCGAGCTCCGCTGTAGTAGAATTAGGATTGCGTTAAAGAAGTTGTGCATTATAAGAACTGCAAAATAAAAATTAGTATTGCAATTTTTATATCATGGCGAATCAATAAAAAATTAGTCAATAATAGTGAAAATTTCAGGGGTATTCTTCAATATATATATATATATATATATATGTGTGTGTGTGTGTGTGTGTATGTGTATGTGTGTGTGTGTGTGTAACATTTTTGAATATTTTTTAGACAAGTATTCTTCGTCAGCCTCCACTTCTCCTCCATCGTCATTCCTCGGTAGTTGTCACTGATTAGTTTGTATATTTTGATCTAGATACATCCTATAAAATGATGACACCACTTTGAGAATGTATGCTTGTGAGATTGATCCTTCAACATATGCTTTTTGAGCACCGTGAGTTTCAGCTTACCAAAATACCTAACCAAGTTTAAATAGAGGTTTGCGTGGGTTAATTTGTAATAAAAAAACATAAATATTTAGTAAAACCAACTAAAGAAAACGTACGAATCAAAAGGATACGTCCAACGATATTGACAAGGTCCACTATTAAGCGCTTTATATGGAAAATAAATTGGAAGATGCTCCATTACATCAAAGAACGCTGGAGGAAATATATTCTTCCATGTATATATTTTTTGTGATATATTCTCTAGTCGGAGAGAAAGTTGAAGTCGGAGTGAGAGTTGGAGTGGTAGTGGGAGTTGCATTTGGAATGGGAGTAGGGATTGTAAATTTTTTAAGGTAGTATTCCATCTTGTTTGGAGACAAACTGTATCTACCCTCCTTGAAAGAGACTTTATCACTGGGGGTTCCGAGGATTCTTCATCCCGGATTTTGAGACAAAGATTGCAAATTTGAACTAATTCTTATAAAAATATTAATATTTTATAGTTAAACTGTTATAGTTAAATTCCAGCAGCTAATCACACATGTAAACCAAAGTAGATCCACAAACTGCAATAAAAATATAATATAAAAATACATGCATCAGTTAACACACATACATCAACCTATGTATGCATCGATTACCACACAACTATCAGCCTAAACACATCCATAACAAGGACATCAAACCATATATATGATACACAACCTGATATTCAACATCACTGAACCACTGAATCATAACATTAACACAATATATTAGTGTTATACTCAATGAATCACAAACACAATATATGAATATTAACACATACTCATTAAATCAATGAATCACAACATTAACACAATACAATCATGTAGGACTCAAATAAAGTATTAACATATTACACTTACATTTAGAACATGAATTAAGCTAAATAATAAAACTCATAGGTGTAAGAGAGTCAATTAGGGCTGTAAAAAAAATCCGAAAAATCCGATATCCGACCGAAATATTCGATATCGAATCCGAATAAAACGGATAATATCCATATTCGAAAGAAAACGGATAATATTCGTATCCGAAAATAATGGATATGGATATAGTCATATCCGTATTCGAAATATCAGGTATCTAAAATTTTATTAATCAATATATATAATTTTTATATTTGAGCATGTTTTTTAGCTATCCCACATTGTAAAAGGCAAAACAAATTACTAACAAAGTTGGCCATAAATAGGGTTGATTTTTTAACAAATATATCTTATATCACATCTAAGTTGGAAAACAAGTTGCTACTAAGGTGTTTATAAAACACATGGCGGCTTTTCTGAACAAGTATATATTTTTTAGTCTTATGACTCTTATCTCACATCTAAAATATGGAAAATAATCGGTATCAAACTTTCTATAAAAGACATAATGGCTTTTCAAAATATGTATATTTTTTTAGCTTTTATCCCACATCTAAAATGAGAATATGAATTTCTTCTAAGGTACCTATAAAAGTAGTCCAGCCCATAGTACAATTAATTAAAAAAATTGTGGAAATTTAGATTTTCAGATTCAGATATTATCTATATCCGGATAATATCCGTCGGATACGGATTCAGATATTATTTTAAAAAAATCGAATTCGGATTCAGATAGTGATTTCAGATATCAGATTCAGATTTAGGCAGATTTGTATCCCAAATATCCGTTTGACAGCTATAGAATCAATACGTGTTGATGATAGATCGTTTGCTTCCTCACAACCTTGTTGCAACCCACCTTCCTATAATAGATATGCATAGTATTAACAAACAACACCAAAAAATTATTTACAAACAATAAACAAGTATAAACTTAAGGAAATCATAATACACTCACTATTACCACATATATGAAGCTTTATAATTAAAACTCATAAATGATAAATTTTACTCGTTTACTGTATTTCTTCTTCTTGTACACTCCCCTTATAGGAGACTCTTGTTTTTGCAAAGAGACAATCAACCAGATATAGACGTGTAAACAACACCTCTGTTATCCTTTTATAAACTATTACAAATCAACAAATTGTACTTAAGAACATTAAACAACAAACCGGAAATAATATAACTTTAGTTAGGCAGTTAATACATGTTGACAGTTTATACTCTTTCTAATCAAGACCTTGGTACATCCCACCTTGCTGCAACAAACAAGTAAAGCTTTAATATACAGTACCACCAATTTATTAACAAACAATAAACCATCGTAAAGTGAAAGAAAACGTACATATTGAATCGAATATAACAGAAACAATATACAGTAAAATAAAAACTGCTAAGATAATACACTGGTTTAGAGAAGAGAAAAAAGAGAAAGAGAAGAGATTGGACATATATCAAACTGAATAAACCATATAGATCCTTCGAATTATTAATAGGACCACCACCAAAAAATGATAGAGGCCATATATGATATTAGGGTTTTTGAACGAACATGAAAAGGGTTCGAAGGGTTTCAAAAATGTGTGTGTGTGTGTGAGAGAGAAGAGAGAGAGAGAGAGAGAGAGAGAGAGAGAGAGAGAGAGAGAGAGAGAGGAGAGAGAGAGAGAGAGAGAGAGAGAGAGAGGAGAGAGAGAGAGAGAGAGAGAGGAGAGAGAGAGAGAGAGAGAGAGAGAGAGAGAGAGAGAGAGTGAGAGAGAGGAGTGAGAGAGAGAGAGAGAGAGAGAGAGAGAGAGGAGAGAGAGAGAGAGAGAGGAAGAGAGAGGAGAGGAGAGGAGAGAGAGAGAGAGAGAGAGAGAAGATAGAGAGAAGAGAGGAGAAGAAGGAGAGAGAAAGAGAGAGAGAGATGAGAGAGAGAGAGAGAGAGATTAAGAGAGAGAGAGTTCAGAGTTAGATGGATTGATGTGACTGAGAAGTCAATGGGTCAACTGGTTAAAGTTTAGGGAGAGTTAAATTTATTGGGTAAAAATTATATAGGATTTATTTTGGACAAAAATTGGACGCGATCAAAATATATATTTAGTGGGCTAATTGTTGTAACAGTCATGTCGATAAAATCTCAACTTTATAAAAAAAAATTAAAACAATACTATTGCAAAATCGTATCCAGGGAAAATGTTCTTCAGCCAAATAGTACGTCTGTTGTAATTTCATGGTAAAAAGCAGACCCATTTTTCATTAGATGGGTCAAAAGAGATAGTGGTGCAAAAACACTTCTATTTACAACAGACTGGCAACCAGAAAAGTAGGGGTGCTGTAAAAAAGCAGTATATCCGGTAGTGACATCCTCAATAAACTCTATCCGGTAGTGACATACAACTACCCATTTTTATGAGATGCTTCTTTCGATACATAATCTAAATAATAGACTTGCTGAGCTTGAGAAACCAATATGAATTGATCATGTTGTGACATCCGACATCTTCGACGAATTTCTATCAAACTATTTGTAGGGTGAATTCACATGTTTTTCTTATCATTACTAAACCAATTGTATTTGAAAAACACAAACGATTTCATTGCCCTACCATATGACACCTCCCAAATTTCTGTTATTTGACCATTATAGTCTAACATATTAGCACCATATGTCCACTTAACTAGGACACCACTATTTTTTGTCTTATACCCTCTTCCACGTTTTATTTCGAAGAGGTAACCGTTGGTGTAATATTCCTCAAACTTTTGAATCTCGTAATAGGGACTATTGGCCAATGTTGACATAAGATAGTCTAATGTATCTATGTTTGTAGCAAATCAGAATAAGAATGGAAGAAGTAATTTATAACACTTGCAAAAAATTAAGCACCTATCCTTATCTATCACATGAAATGAATTAATAAGAAGATAATTTACTTCTGCAAATTCCCATCATATGAACCTTATACTAATTTCTATCACATGAACCAATACTTACATAAAAAAGAATCTAACCTATTACTGTTGCAACGACAATGAAGTAACTGCTGGAAATACAGGGAGGTAGATGCTGCAAATTACACAAAATCTCACTCTTATACTAAATTAAACTCCTCCAACCAAAATCAAAATTACTATTACAAACAAAGTAATTTCATACCAATGCAACCAAGGAAATAGGGATTAAACAAATAAGTAACAAGTAGATTGAATATTACATATTCTTCAAGCTAAGGACCAAAGCTCTCGACTAAATATTGATCGAGCTCCGCTGTAGTAGAATTAGGATTGCGTTAAAGAAGTTGTGCATTATAAGAACTGCAAAATAAAAATTAGTATTGCAATTTTTATATCATGGCGAATCAATAAAAAATTAGTCAATAATAGTGAAAATTTCAGGGGTATTCTTCAATATATATATATATATATATATGTGTGTGTGTGTGTGTGTGTATGTGTGTGTGTGTGTGTAACATTTTTGAATATTTTTTAGACAAGTATTCTTCGTCAGCCTCCACTTCTCCTCCATCGTCATTCCTCGGTAGTTGTCACTGATTAGTTTGTATATTTTGATCTAGATACATCCTATAAAATGATGACACCACTTTTGAGAATGTATGCTTGTGAGATTGATCCTTCAACATATGCTTTTTTGAGCACCGTGAGTTTCAGCTTACCAAAATACCTAACCAAGTTTAAATAGAGGTTTGCGTGGGTTAATTTGTAATAAAAAAACATAAATATTTAGTAAAACCAACTAAAGAAAACGTACGAATCAAAAGGATACGTCCAACGATATTGACAAGGTCCACTATTAAGCGCTTTATATGGAAAATAAATTGGAAGATGCTCCATTACATCAAAGAACGCTGGAGGAAATATATTCTTCCATGTATATATTTTTTGTGATATATTCTCCAGTCGGAGAGAGAAAGTTGAAGTCGGAGTGAGAGTTGGAGTGGTAGTGGGAGTTGCATTTGGAATGGGAGTAGGGATTGTAAATTTTTTAAGGTAGGTATTCCATCTTGTTTGGAGACAAACTGTATCTACCCTCCTTGAAAAGAGACTTTATCACTGGGGGTTCCGAGGATTCTTCATCCCGGATTTTTGAGACAAAGATTGCAAATTTGAACTAATTCTTATAAAAATATTAATATTTTATAGTTAAACTGTTATAGTTAAATTCCAGCAGCTAATCACACATGTAAACCAAAGTAGATCACAAACTGCAATAAAAATATAATATAAAAATAATACATGCATCAGTTAACACACATACATCAACCTATGTATGCATCGATTACCACACAACTATCAGCCTAAACACATCCATAACAAGGACATCAAACCATATATATGATACAACAACCTGATATTCAACATCACTGAACCACTGAATCATAACATTAACACAATATATTAGTGTTATACTCAATGAATCACAAACACAATATATGAATATTAACACATACTCATTAAATCAATGAATCACAACATTAACACAATACAATCCATGTAGGACTCAAATAAAGTAT